>JACXGM010006345.1:0-33011 GCA_016801145.1 Umbra pygmaea | reverse complement strand
GTGCTCCCACCAATAGAGATGCTAATGCATGCTCCCACCAATAGAGATGTTAATGCTAACTTCTACCATTAGGAATGCTAATGCTAACTTCTACCATTAGGAATGCTAAGCTGCTACAACTAAAGATGCTAATGCTAGCTGCCTGCCGCACTGTGTTACAGCTCCCTGTCCTTCAGATAACAGATTTATGAGATGTTAGCAGCAAGTAGCATCAATGAACCTTATAGCGCAGAGGGAAACTTGTAGTGCAATTATCTGAGGAAGGGGCGTTAGAGAGTTAGCATGACAGGTAGCAGTGGTCTTGAGGCCTAGTCACATGTCACCAATTCTAGGGCCTGCGCTCACCTATTCAGTTTACCACAGATTGTTAGCTCACCTCATGCTGTGTTTTCGGAACCACCGACTGTTAAGTGACTAGTGATTCCTCTGGTTAAATCGCTCCAAGAATACGAGTATACAGATGATAGTTGTCACCCAAGGGGGAGGTTCTATTTGCCTTTGCATCTGAGTGCCAACTAAACGCCTGTATAAGCATGTCTAGTGGAAGCCACCAACCAAGACATAGTTACATTGCAGGGGGTGCGTAGGAGCACACGCTAAAATTCATACTAACTGCAGACTTGGCCAAACCAGTTAATGTCTATTAGTATAATGTCACCAAGCAGTGAAATTCACAGTGAAAACAACACTTCTAAAATTCCTATTGCTACATAAGAACTCTGTAATAAACACCATGAAAGGTTGTTTTAAAGTGCATTGTTCCTGTTAATATGTGTACAATTCTACCCTTCAGATTTGGAGCCATCTGTCCAAGGGCATCGTAAGAAACAAGGCAGCAGGAGTCCCGGTCATAGGTAAACAAACGTTTGTCCTTCTACCTTTAGGGGTCGATAGCAGGTTGAAGTGCCCTTACACCCCTGAGCCAGAGCTCTTCATTTTCTAACCTGATTATTAGTGTTTGGAATGAGGGTAGTGTAACTTTGCCCTTTTTCCCCCTCATGTGTTACGCAACCTGCTCACGCTTTCTGCTAAACTATTTATATCAGAAGTTTTTAGGCCTGTGAAAACTGTGCTAATGTGAAAAGGCGTTGAATGCATGTACTCTGGGAACAGAATTTTCCAGAGCTTCTGGGCAGCACCATTTATTTCCTTTGGTAGGTTGAGGCCAAGCCAAATTGCACAGATGGCGAAAGAGAATGTATATGTACAAAAGAAAATTACAAATGGCTTGAACCATCTAAAGGACAAATAACATCAAACAAAAGCTGATGTGAAGCTCTTCAGTACTCGATTTCAACAGTTCCAAACTTTTTTCAGTTACATAGCCGCAAACTAAATTTAGCTCGGGACAGACTGTTGAGTCTTCTCAAGTATATAGGCCAGTGACCCTGAGGGGTCCTTGTACCCCAGGATGAGACCCAGTTTTTTAATATGCTGCACCTGATGGGTCATCAACATCAAACCTTGGAAGAGGACAGCTCTTGACCTGTATGATGCTGCTACCTAGTGGCTAAAATCTGTATGTGCGTACTGTTTCTCTGAAGTTCTATGACTTAGGGAATCCCAATGTCTGTGATCGCAGGTAAATCTTTGCAAGTTTCAGTGAGGACACTGTGCATAATTTGATCAGGTGAAATACGTGCGTTTATGGTTCCGGGGTTCTCTGGAAAAGAGTTTGTAGTCACTCAGTGATGTGTTATGATGAGATTTATTGTTTTGCTTGGTTACAACCATGGCTACAGCATTGTTCTTTTGTTGTTTGATTCAGGGACAGTCATACATGTGAGCACAGACAAGAATGAAAAGATAATGCAGAAACAGTGCAATATGAGTTGTGCCACAATATAAACATAGCTGTTGTTGTGAGGTGTGCCAACCACAGAAACAGTTAAAGGCTTATCATCGCCAAATAGATGTTCTAACATTGAAGCCCTTAAGGTAATGAAATGTGTCTCACATTTTTTTATTGACTAGCCCATTCTTGCTGAGGCCATGACACAACTGGTCATCAGAAGGTTTGATGTCCTGTCCAGTTGACTATATTTAAATGGATTCTGCATTAAATCATATCCATGTCTTCACAGACCCGTAATAGAAAAAATATATGGATGCATCCTCTAAGCTTCTCTATGGTGCTAACGCCAACTGTTGTGCTACCTCACAGATGATCATCATGCCCCTCCTTTTTTCCCAGCATTCCCAAAGCCAAAAGTTCCCAGGGGGAGAGCAGTCGAAGAGGGCCCCACAGCTCTGAGCACAATGGCCTGCCTGACTGGAGGAGAAAGAGCAGCTCAATGAAACCCACCCAGGAGGCCTGTGGGCGGGCGGACGCAGAGTCGGTGAGACACACACAACATGAATCTATCCCAAATGGCACCCTAGTCCCTAATGCAGACCAAGGCACGTTAAGAAACAGGCATTCTGATTGGTTGTCTTTAAAATTATATGCCCAACCCCTGGCAAATGAAGTGACACCCGTGGGTCACACTGAGTCACGAGTAGTTAAATTAGACAAGGGAGGTGTTGCATTTCATAATGGCTGACACATTGCACCATTTCACCCTGTGGCCATTTGTGTGTCAGTGATTAAATTCTGTCTGATGTTCCTTTGGATAAAGTTTGTGTGTGTGCGCGCGCGCATGTGCGCGCGTGAGAGAGAGTGTGTGCTATTTTGTAAGTTATAGAGATACCACAGCCGTGCAACAAATAGCAGCTGTCCCTTCTCTATTCTTCAGTATGCCTGGGCTACAGCGCTTTGATATTAACTAGGTCCGACATGTGTGCAAGCATTACAAAAGTAAATGTCCACATCCAACTTATTTAATCACATCCTTCAAACTGCTTGAGTGCGTCAGCAACATGTCCCAACGCCTCCCTTCTGCTTAGTGGTTTGTCTCTCTACTATCACGTGGTTCTTTGAAAGATAACTCAGGAGAGATTACTCAGTGATGAGTTGCTTATGGCTATCTTGGTTTCCTCATGTTATCTGTGATATTTTACTCCACTACGTTGAATAAAACGCTTTTGTAGGACTCCAACACAAATACATGTAGGAGTATATAAGCAAAAAAAAATAGCAAATGTTTAACATCTTCATCTTGGCTAAATTTGCTGGCAAGCAAATGTCTTTTGCCAGTAATGTCAATGATTGTTTATGATCATATACGAATCTGTTATTTGACATGTCACTCATGACCAATCTTACAATTTCTCAATAAATTTTCACAAGCCTCCACTGCAGTAAACTGTATACTTACGTCTGGGACACTCCAATTATTAATATTATATTTTACCTCGTGGAAGGTTTCATTAAATTGCAATGTATGATATGTTAGCAATTTTGCAAAGCATAGCTTATTTTAGGAATTTACAAAAACATGTATGTTAGGAATTTGTTATAACCTACCTAATATGATATGAGTTTGGATTGAAACTGCTGCAATTCACCTATAACACACTTAGAGAATACATTCTACATAGGACTTTTAGTAACTTCATAATCTTTTAAATTTTCTGACCTAAAGATTCACACAGTTTTGAAAACAAACCTTTTCCTGTCAGAGTGCTTCTCTGTGTGCTCGTGTATCTATTTGCATTTTGTGGGTTGATTAAAGACCACATCCCCTAGCAACCATAATTCCAGTTTAGGAGCAATGATAGTGTTATCACTGACAGCCCCCACACAGCCTCTGGAGAGTCCATAGTCCACACAACTACATTCATCATGTGACAGTTTTAGTTAGGGTTAACAATCCTGCTCACAGCTGAACAACAAAGCTTACACCTTGACAATTGGGGGATTGAACCGGGGAACCTTCGGACTTCAGTCAGATGTTCTCACTACTAAGCCACCTTGCTGCCTCTATATCTGATTTGAAAGCTGTTGTATCAGTATTGTTTGTGCAAGGCAAGAATGAATAACGGAGAAACACAGCATTGCAAATGTGATGAAGGTGATTAATACTTTTTCATTTAGTAGTCTCCAGTTAGAAGGCTGTTAACAGGGTTTCTGCAAGTCACAAGGTAGAGATTTTACATCCTACATGGTAATGAACACAGGCTGAAACTGCCTGCATTTGTTGGGGTGCACACCAATGGAGGCTGGTTAACTGTGATTGAGGAGGATGGGCTCAAAATATCGTCTGGATTGGAATAAATGGAATTGTATCTCACACTGGGTTTAATATGTCTAACTCCATTGCATTTACTCCAATCCTGAACTCATCCTCCTCAATTAAGTTTCATCAGCCTCCACTGGTGTACACTGGTGAGTGACCAAAGGTTATTGCCAGGAGATTATTGCCACGAGAACAACATTTTTTTAAAGCTAAACTGACCAGGGCATAGTTCACCTCAGATAAACCTATATAGATGTACACATCTACATAAGTACTCACAGCCTCTGCTCAATCATTTGTTGAAGCACTTTTGGCAGCAATTACAGCCTCAAGTGTTTTAGAGTAATATGCTACAAGCTTGGCACACCTATGTTTGGGCAGTTTCTCACATTCTTCTTTGCAGGACCTCTCAAGCTCCATCAGGTTGTATGGGGAGCGTTGGTGCACAGACATTTTCAGATCTCTCCAGAGATCGGGTTCAAGCCTGGGATCTGATAATTAATTTAATCCATTTCTGGATAAGGGTGTAACATAACGAAATGTGGAAAAAGTGAAGCGCTGTGAATACTTTCCAGATGCACTGTACATGCTGATTCCATAATGGTGAGGCATTTAGACTAGGTGTTCGAAAACAATGTTTTGCACCTAAAATATGGAACAGCCTACTGCTGGATGAACAAAAAAGGTAGCTGACTACATGTTGTAGCAACACACTGATGAGCAATCATTTGGCAATCATCTGAATATGTAATCTCCTAGACCTTTTCTCAAGACATCTCGTTAGTAATTGGCCTATACTATTTAAAGAACTAGTATGACTAAAATGAGTGTATTGAAGCAATTGAGAAAAAAATGTTGTACATTTATTTGAATTTGAAAAATGTAGCTGGTAAAAAAAGTTAATGTGGCTCAAGCATCTACTTTCCACCAAGAGCGGAGGTATCTGCAGCTAGAAACCATTGACTATAGGAAAAGAATAGAAAGGTGTGGGTTTACAAATGTTGGCTAACTCACTCTTTTCAAGAAGTTCAAGGTGTGGAAAAGGTTAGGGATTTTAAGTGTTTGTATATATGTATTCACTTGGTAGGCACCAGAAACCAACTACAGGTGAGAACTAACACAAAGTAATAATTTGTCACCAAAAACACATGTTTTGAATAATGTATTCTTAAATTGCAATCCATTTTAGAAGAAGTTGTGAAATATACAAGTGTATAATGCATTGAATTAACTACATGTGTTTAACTACATGAATTAACTACACAACGGAACAGTTCATTGCCTGAATGTGTTCCCTTTGTCGGCAGTGTCAGGGCAGTGAGAGGAGGAGCCACCACCCAGCCACCAAGAGCAAACAAGCAGCCCTGGACTTAGACAGGTACCCGCTGGTCCACATTCAATCTACTCATCATCTGTGGTCCGCTGATAAAACACTAGAAACCTTTGGAAAGAAGACATTCAAGTTGCACAGGAAAAAAGTGTGAAAAGTTGCGCGTTATATAGCGGTTAGGATTTAATGTGGGACACAGGCCTTTATCCCTTGCTTTCTAAAATTGTCCCAACACTGAGCTTCTTTTGTAGATAATAATGCACTCGAAAAACATGGCCGTGACAAGAACTGTGGGACACTAAGTCTGTGTGATTGTGTTCAGAAGGGTGGCAAATCGCTGCATTAGCAGTATGATACCATTAGCATCTAAATATTCCACAATTGTTAGCAAGTATGCTACTGACAGGGCATTCATGTCTATAACATTATATAGCATTAATGTCTATGTATGCATACAACATACACAGCATAGAATGCAAATTGTGTTTAAGAGTTTATCCCTGTCTCTGTATTTTGCAGGGATAAGGTGAATAAGGTTGAGGAACGGGCCGTGTACCTGACTAACGGGAGCATCGTCCCACCGGCTTTTCAGCGAGCGCTGAGGTCAACAGGGAAAAGTTGGTATCAATGGAGAATATGTTTCCATGGCAGTTATCTCATTCCTAATTATCTCTGAGACACCATGTCTTCTTATACCCTTCTTGGTCTAGTGGAAATGAAGTCTTTTAGTGTGTAGTAACTATTTTAAATGTAGGAATTGAAAACTTTGCTTAATGGAATCAAAGCTCTGCAAAAAATAATTTCGACTTTGTCTCTGTAATGTTCACATCCAATGTAGATGCAAGCTCCAGTCAGGATGTGGATGGAGACACTTCGTCTGAGAGCTACAGCTCCCCGTCCAGCCCCAATCATCATAAACCAGAGAGTCTCGACAGTGAGGATGAGAAGGACAAAGGTACATACACATGCTCAGGCACATTGTGGCGTTATTCAAGTCAAAGGGTCTTGTTTCGCCTCGCTCTCGCTCACACTGTCCTCCCGTCTTTGCCAGATACCGACAGTCATTCCGATGACTCCAGTACCCAGGGCCAAGCTGAAGCCTTCTACACCTGCCAGGAGGTTCCAAGTGGAGCTGTGCCAACTATGCACCCCATGGTCACTTCTAGCCATGCCGCAGAGCTCCCCTGCACTGACACCAGCCCCGACTACCCCCTGATGTCCTATATGCCTCCACTGCCCTACATGTTGCCTGTAGATGTCCTGCCAGACAGCAAGCCAGCTCCTGGGATGATCATCCAGGTGCCCCTGGCCCTCCGAGAGCCCATCCCCACCCCGGTGCCAGGGGATCCGGAGAAAAGGGAGGCCCCTGCTGCCTTGCCAATTGTCCTCCCAGGGTTTGGTTCCCCAGCCTTGGGCTTGCACCCTCCTGGCAGCCCTGCCCTGCAGCCCGCGGTCCGGCGCTTCAAGACAACCCCTTCCCTGGAAAGCATCACAACCCCCCCGACCCTGCAGCCCCCTGTGGGCGCCATCAGTGTCATTGCCCCCGCACAGCCCTACGCCTCTCCCCTGCAACCTGCCAACGGGCCCCTCGGGGAGCCTAGCCTTGTCTACGCCAAGCCTCCAGGCATGGCTCTGCCCTCGGCCCTGCCCTCCCCGTACCCCTTGGCCCCCACCTCTGTTATGGCTACGATGGGGGCGGGGCCCGGAGCAGGTGTTTCGCTAGCCACCGGACAGGTGCAGGCTGTGGTTGCCCCGGCCGTGCCCACGCACACCCCCGGCCCGGCGCCAAGTCCCATCCCGGCCCTCACCCACAGCACAGCCCAGAGTGACTCCACCTCCTACATCAACAGCACCAGCTGTTCCAGTAACCCTGTTGCCCAGCAACAACAACAGAAACAGCAGCAGCAGGCGGGTCCCCAGCAACAGCCCATTTGCTGCGGGGCATGCGGTTGCCGGGGCGGATGCGGTACCAGCAACGCGAGCCACACGGCGCCGTCATTCTTCTTCCCCCACCAGATGGCCCCACGGCAGGTGTTTGGCGTCCCGCCCATCTTCCAGTTGACGTCGCTGTGCAGCAGCAGCTACCTTAGCCAGCCCCCCCCCCAGAGCAACGGCCAGGCTCAGCTGCCTTTCTTCCCACCCACCCCGCCCCCCTACGCTGGCCAGAACCTGATGCACCCTCATTCCCACTCGGAACACGTCCTGGGCACCCAGCAGGGCTACAGCCTTCAGCAGATGGCATCACCCTTCAGCCGCTTCTACCCGCACATGTACCCCTCCGGCGTGGGCATGGTGCCCGGGGCGGGAGGTGCCCTGGGGGGAGCGGTCGGTGTCAACAAGAAGAACGGCAACGTCTCGTGCTACAACTGTGGGGTCAGTGGGCACTACGCGCTGGACTGCAAGCAGCCCTCCATTGACTCAACACAGCAAGGTAATAACGCCACCGCCAGGGGCAGGGGGGAGCGGGGAGGGGCGGTAGCCGGCCTCTTCTCACGGCCCCCTCCGCCCCCCCTGCAGCACTTCCCTGCCAGGTAGAGATCAGCACTCAGGACTGACCCGCCCTGCTCACCCCGTTCTTGCTCGCCTTCTCTCTTTCCCCTACACATACCAGAGCTGCCCTACATCCATCCACCCACCCACCCACACAAACGTTACCTTGACCAGGCTTGGGGAGGCAGCCGTCCCCCTACAGCGATAAACCAGACTATTAGCCACCTTCACTTCCATTTGCAGGACTTATTTAGAGCCAGGAGCTGCTGTTAAGGGCTCTCCCATCTCAGGACACCTGTGGACATGTTTCTCTCAAACTCTTTCTCAGCAGGGCTAAGACAAAACAGAGCAAAACAGTTAAAAATGAAAAAAATACAGAAAAAAACCTCAGAGCCAGTGACATGTCACGCAGAGGAAAGCGCTTAGGTGCAGGTTGGGAATTTGTAATAATCTCAGTGGATCCTTGTCTTTTTGCTTGCTTTCTCTTTAGTTTATTTGAATCCTTTCCAATTTCTTATAAAAATGTTTTGTTCCACTGACGTGGTCCCCTCTCTGTTTTTCAGGTGGCTTTCGGCTGAAGTATGCTGCCTCCCACTCTTCCGATATGCTAGAAAATGCTGACTGAACACATCTTCTCGCTCCGCCATCTTGTTTCTCGACAGAAGCCTCCTTCGTTTCAAGTGGAGTCAATGATTCCCAGTCATTCTCATTTTTGGTTTTACCTTTTTTTTATATAAAGTGTGTGTGTGAGGAGGGGCCTGAGTACTCGTGCCTGAGACATCCTTGATGTTCCTCTCACTGCTGAGAGAAAAAGCTGTCACTTAGCCGAGGGACGTGACACTGACGTGTTTTCACATTAAGGAGAGACGCCAGCGGGCCAGATGTACATCCCAACTACACGGACTCATGTTCAGTGTAATTCCATCAAAGAAATTAAAAAACACTACTTCGCTATGTTTGTCCTGCAGTGTGCCGAGAAAGCCAAAGTGTTAGAAGGAAAAGGTCTTAGGAAAAATGTTTGTTGTTGAATTTGATGAAGGTATAATCAAGCAAGTATGCATTTCAGTGAACAAACAAAAGACCTACGTTTGGCAAACATGAGGACAACATGTTGTGTTTTTAAATGTTTCAATATAGACTGAAACACCTTGGATCCAGTCAGACCTGCATCCTGCCTACATTCATTATGTCTCCACCCACACTGTCAGTGTCAGGATACCTTGTTCATAGACTTCCCCCCCAGTGGCTTTTGGTATTTTGCACTGAAGACTGGAAAAGACAGCAGATTATGTTTACTAACTTATTTCTTACATTATTAGAATAAGAAAATAGACACCACATCTCTAAGAGTTTGGGAGCTTCGGAGCAATGAGTTTGGGAGCTTCGGAGCAATGAGTTTGGGAGCTTCGGAGCAATGAGTTTGCTCTCAGAAGACTTGGGGATCCTTAAGGATCTCCATTATAGACTTTCCTACACTTGTTTTTTTACAATGGTATATTTATGCCTCTTGTCCTTTGACTAGGATTTGTATTGTTTATCTGTACAGCTACAAAAGACAAATGCAAACAAAAAAAAACTAGGATTGTTATTTTTCTCTTTTTCGCTGCAGTGTTTTTGAATGTAAACCTATTTTTTAATTTCTTAATGATAAGAATTCTGATATCAAAAATGTTTCTTAAAGCATTTGCCACTTGATATAAATGTGAAACGCGGAGTAATGTGTTCTTAATCATCATGTCTGTCACGTCAAACTTAAATGCTGCTGTGTTTTTATTTTTGGCAATATGCACTATATCTACCAGGAATTCTGCACTGAAACAGTCCTGAAACAAACTAGAGCCAGGTGTTATTGCAGCAGTGCCGCTTCACAATGCTGTCCTGTGCTGAACTGCTGGTCCTCCATCCAGTAATTGGAAATGTTGTGCTGCAATGCAGATTCATGCTTCATTTGGAGCATCAGTGGTTATGAGGGATTATATTATTATATCATTGATAATACTGTGCTTTTCTGAAAATTTTCTTTAGACATATCTAGAGGGATGTAGATGCTTCAGTAGATGTGTAGCTTTTCTTGAGACTAGTTAGTGCCCATTAAATGATCACTTAGAACTGACAATATTGGCATTTGTCTTGTACATTTGAATATGTACACAAGTCTCTGTGCATACACACTACAAATTTGTGTTCATAAAGAACTTGAAAATGCATTTTGAGAACCAAATTTGTGTTCATAAAGAACTTAAATGCATTTTGAGAACACTAACGGAGGTGTCTTATTTGAGTTTGTTTTCTATCTGGACTGGAGGTCAGTTATCAGACGTCATATCCCTTGTCAATGATAGTTAAGGATAAAGCTGTCTAGGATTTGTAGTCTACATGATGTACCTGATGTACTCTACAGGCATAGTACACAAAAAAATGTTAATTTGAAAAGGGATGTCAATGTTAATATAACCACAGCTAACAGTTTTGATCCGCAAACATTTCATAAAAAGTGGTTTCTCAACAGGTAAATTACTTAAACTGTCTTCTTTACTCAATGGTAGTGATTTCTTGCATTTACTGAGGTAAATTTGGAATTGAATTTAAAACAGTCAAAACATGAACATGAGAAAGAACCTTTATGGGACATTTTACATAATCTGATGGAATTATGTCAACATGGAGGACCATTGTACATATAAACCTGCCAGTTGTAATTGTTTAACTTTTATGGTTAAAATGCTGTACTGTAGGGGGTACACTCAGTTACCTTCGGTTGTATGTTTACCATATTCTTTGATATCTAAATGTAATTGTACTGGAAAGGTCAAATATATTTCTAGAACGAATTGGGATTTTATGCAAATTTATCTGTTTTCCTGGAATTAACAGCAATAAATACAAAATGCCACCATTCTTGTGCATTTGAGTCTGTTGTGTTTTTATGTGATTTTTTCTGGTTTCTACAGTTCGGTGAACTTCAACCACATTGTACAGTACACTTTGAGCCAGTTGGCTTGCCAATATTACAGAAGAACACAAGACGCAGGGTGACACTTGTTGATTTCTGGAATTTCAAATTCCTGTTTTGGTTAAGGAGTATGCAGTTGTCTTTGATGCTATTTCTTCTGGAATCAGAATGCGACTGGGGGCATTAGTTTCCCATGGCCACTGACTCACAAATTTGATTTATCTGATACTGCTGTGGGGAGTTTATGCTTTCCTGCGGAACGCCGGACTAAAAATAAAACAATCAGGGCTTTATCCAAAAAGAGATTGTTACTATTCCTTACATAATTCCATATTGGAATGGTTTAATAGAGAATGTGCCTTGGAAAATGGTTTGGTCCTTACCCTTCAAATATGTGCTTACTAACAAAGTGAGAGAAGTTACGTTTAAATGAATTCCCAGATTCTATTCAGTAAAGTGTGTACTTAAACAGTATAAACCAGATATTGAACTTGAATGCTCTTTCTGTAAAAGCTCATAAGAAAGTATGTCTCATTTGTTTTGGAAATGTTACTAAACAGAAAAATTCTAGTCCGATTTCCTTGAATTTATCCAAACTTATTTTGTTACAGATTTCTCATTTTCTCCTAAGGATGTTTTCTTTGGTATAATGGAGCCTAAGACAGACAAGGAAGGAAAATACTTCATGATAAATCTTTTATTTCTGCTCGATAAATATCATATCACAAATCTAAATCCAGGGGCTCTAAATCTTTTTTTTCCTGCATTTGAGAGTGAGGTCAGTTAATATTTAGTCTCCATTACATATTCAAAGAAATGTAAAGCTCTGAAGACTGCAGATATATTAAACCCTCATGGCCTCATTTGTCTAAATGATATACTATCCCAACTGATATGTTTTGGACTGCTCACCGTTTAGCCTTGCTGGACATGGTAGATTCCCTGGAATATAAGTTATGTATGTATTTATTTTGTAGTTGTATGTATATGCAAATGTTTTAAATAAATTAATGAAGAAAAAAACTCGTTGATTTCTGGAACTATTCAAGGCTGCATACCCCGGAAGTGGGCGGTAAAAGCGTACAACGGAGTCCAATGGGTGCGTCGCCCACTCTGTTTTCTCTATCACTCTGTTCTCTTTGAGGGTGTGTCCGGGTGTGGCCCCCTATAATGCGGTTACACATACTTGAAAATATTAACATTGTTTCATGCAGATGGTTGTGGAGCTAAGTCAGCTAGCTACGTAGTAAAGACACCTGTATTGCGAAAGGACTACCTTCAAGTAGCCATCAATTGGTAAGTTGCTCTACGACACTTCCAATATCTACTCTAAACTTTGTTTCGATTCTGGCCGTTTGATAGCTTCATTACCTATTAAGTTTCGCGTCCTCAGCATAATTTTGTTGGAGAATTCAGACGGCACTTTAAATGAACACTTCTGGTCAACAAAGACATGGTTATATTTGTATGCTTGTCAACCTAACGAGTCGCACCGAAATAGGTCAGGGTATCGCTAGTTTTGTGGTGGCAGCACTGAGCCCTTAGCCATTTAACACAATATTAAATAAGTACTGTACATAAATAAATATGTCTAGGAATAAGTCCTGAACTAAAAGTTTTACCAAATTTTTGGGGAATATTTGAGGATTATTTTATTTAAAACGCTAAAATAATGTATAGTTAAGAAATAATTGATGACTAGCATGAAACGGGGTAATCACTCTGATTCCTAACGCCCGTTTCAGACACAAGCTGGATTTACACGAGACACGGCAAAAAATCCCCGTACGGTATCGTAATGCAGACACACTTGTATACTGCAATCAACATTGTAATCCATCTTCCGCATCTACGAGATGGTGGTCATCATTGCATACAACTGTCCATCTCCAGCAAGGCGACTGACAGGAGCTGTTTTCAGTTTAGTATTAATTGATAATACGAAAACTATCTATTGAGCTGTCAAAGTTTGTCTTGCAATCTCACACACCCATAGATGAAAGCGACATATTAGCTCTTTCTCGGAGGTAAATCAACTTCCGGTTCTGGCACCGTACGGCAAAGCACCGCAAAAGTTGGATTATTCCAACTCTTGCGACACACCCGCCGCACCGCATCCATATTTTGCCGGTTCCAGTAAATTTGCCGCAGCAGTGCGCATTGCTTCCTATTGAAGTGAATGGACTTCCGCCGCAATGCAACCAGTTTTCCGGACCTGGTGTGAATCCAGCTATACTCCGTCTGGAGTGCATATGTGGTCCGTATATTTTTCCGTGCCCAGGCTAGAGCTTTTAAGCTGGATTCACACCAGGTCCGGCAAACTGGTTTTAGTGGAAGGACCTGTATACATACACACACATACACGTGTGTATATATATGTTAGGGCTGGGAGGTATACCGGAAAAAACTATATACCGGTCTTCAACTATGTAGCGGAATGCTATATTCGTTACCAGTATTTTTTTTGTCATTCCGCCAGCTGCGACAATTGAGAATAATCTTATTTTGGAATAAACTGCGCCTCTAAAAACGTTATGCCCACTGCGTGACGCACACAAACACACGTGAGAAACAAACACCTGGAAGTTAGATAAACGGTGGAAAAAAACAATGGAGGGTGCAGGTTGAATTATCCGCGCAGCAGCAAGCGAAAAATGTGTTGTTAAAAAGCGTGCAATGTCGATAGTGTGGACATGGTTTGGTTTTAAGACCCCGTTTACAAGTACACGGTTATTTTAAAAAACTGAGACCTTTCCCTTCGTTTGTGCCCTTCGTTTGTGCCCTTCGTTTACACGCAAACAGAGAATTTGCCCTTGAAAACGATTCTTTCTAAAAACTCAGGCCAAAGTGGAGATTTTGGAAAACTCAGTTTGCATGGAACCTGAGGAAAACCAAGGTTTAGGCAGCCGACGTAACAGTATGCGCCAGAACATGCACCTGCGCCAAAAGTGCGACCTGTTTACATTTTCATTTGGCTATTTTTGGGAATCTGATTGGCTAACGTGGGCTTCAGCCTTTTGTTGTACTGCCACCTACATATTTGGCATGCTCTTGACGGCATATACACGCTTGGTTCCATTAGCGCCTGCACTAAAGCCACTCTACCAATTTTATAACAAGGGAAAAAAGCTTATGGGGGTTGTTTGGCTCGAGGTCAAGGGCTATTTTTCCGTGCCCAGAAATGGTGAAACCAATTTGATTAACTACTGGTATAGAACAGACAATCTAGTTAAATGACAGTGGGACTTTTTTGTAATTCATAAACCTAAGCCATTATTTGAAGCGGTTATCTTGTCCTGGTTTACTTGAATATTTACATTATTTTGTTATTCTATTTGGTATCATTCATCAGCCTTTGCAATTTATTTAAGCTATTTATTTTCAATGTGGTGTTGCCATAACATGCCACGGTTCAGTACTAAAGCCATAGACCGTGGATATGCTTGTTTTTTTTAGGTTGCAAAGTTATTTTTTAGTATTCCTGCATTTAATAAAGTTGTGTGTATATGTATATGTGTATTTCCTCTCTTTAACATTTCAAAAACCATTAGTTATTTTTTTCTGTTATTTAAAGTGTAAAAATATCATGTGGTGCGACCGTCTGGCAATGACTGCTCTCTTGAAAACTTTGAAATTACCAAAGATCTTCTCATATTAGTATTTTTTCCTATTTAGCATGATTTCTAAAGTGTTTTATAGCCCTGTACTAAATAACACAGCATTTGTATGTATATGTCCATCATAATATATGAACAAACTTTGTCTGATAATGTCCATTTTGTGTAATATCATGTGGTGCAACCATCAAGAAATAACCACTTTGGGACTTTGATGTTGAAATCCATTGAAAGACAGGAAGTTGAATCATATACTAGTTTTCCAAGGACCCATGGAGTGAGCAAGCAGGTTTGTAACTCTCTTACATACTGAGAAAATAACAACATTTTTAAGAGCTGGTATCTAGTTGCCACATTTGGATATCATGTGGTATGGCCTTAAAAAACAATGAATATAAATTTATTTCTTAAAATATGTATTTTTATGATAAATTTCATATTTGCATTTTGTGTTTAGCTAGCTTGTTTTGTTTAGGTGGCCATTTATGTGCCTGTACATTTTGACTGAATTCGAAAATATGTAGGTTTATTATTTTAGTATTATTTGAAGTAGATTTATGAAATGTAGTCATTTTTTAAATATTTAATGAAGAACAGTTTGTTTAATCTGTATATAATTCTTGTGAATTATGTTCACTTTGATAATTATGTACACCCCTCACATTTTTGTAAATACTTGATTATAACTTTTCATGTGTCACACTGAATAAATTACACTTTACCACAATGTAAAGTAGTAAGTGTACAACTTGTATAAATGTACATTTGCTGTCCCCTCAAAATAACTCAACACACAGCCATTAAGGTCAAAACTGCTGGCAATAAAAGTGAGTACACCTGTAAGTGAAAATGTCCAAATTGGGCCCAATTAGTCATAAAAATTCTGTACATTTTTTATAAAATCTGGTTTAAATCTTTTTTGTATAGAATTTGTTTATTGATGTCTTTTTATAATGTAATGAAGTCTTCATGTCATTTGGAGCGACCACTCATCATGTGTTGTGACCAATAATGGCAATAACTGTATTAAATTCAAAATAAAATACTATTTTTTTGTGGCTGAAATATTAATCACTAATAAAATATGCTTAAGTGAATGGTGGTATTAAAACATTTGTATCAGTTAAATGCAATTAACAGGAAAAATATGTCCTGATCTACATCAAAGAAGGTGACTGTGACATTATAGAACAGAAATACGAGATAAATATTAACAAAACTCAAAAGTAATGCAAATACGTTTCTTAACACTTTATATTACTGAAAAATTGTAAAACAAATGCTAAGCATTTTAAAGAAATTAATTAATTTAAAGTTAATTCACGGTCTCACCACATTACATTTTTTAAGGCCACGCCCAATTAATCCATATATAATACATTAAAATCACTGAATAGAACATTTTAACATGAATGTATATTTAAACAACACTCTTAATGAGTGAACAATTGCAATAGATATTCTTATTTTTTGTATTTTAAAAATGGCCTGTTGAAAATCCTTATACATCATTGACCCATAAACAGCTGTGTATCTTTGGGAAATGGGACTTGTAAAAGATTTAATATAAGTAGAGGAATAAGACAAGGTTGTGGTAGCTCTCCTTTACTGTTTTTAATGGTTGCAGAGATGCTGTCTATTTTAGTTAAGAATAGCATCATAGAAGGATTTAATGAGATGGGTAAACAAATAAATATAAGTCAGTTGGCTGACGATACATCTTTGTTTCTTTAAAAATTAGCTCCAAATCCCAATAACATTACAAGCTATTAATATTTCTTCAAAAGCCTCTGGTCTTCAGTTAAACTTAAATAAATGTGAATTGTTGCCCTTAAATGACCAAGCCATGCTATCATTATATAACATAAAGGTAAAAAAAAGAGGTTAAATACTTGGGTATTGTGGTGACTAAAGATAAAACCATTTCGGAAAAAAACGAAACATAAGATAATGTTGATAATTGCAAATCACATCTAAATAGATGGCTGCAAAGAGACCTTTTCTTTTTTGGCAGAAAATTGTTGACTAAAATGGACAGTATTTCTAGATTAATATATCCAGCTTACTCCCTTCTAGTAGTTCCGCAAATAGTGAAAACTATTAACAAGCTAATCCTTGATTTCATTTGGTGAAATACATTTCATTTTATAGCCAACAAGGATTTAATCTGATATTACGAGGATGGAGGTGGAAATGCAATTGACTTTGACTATATGAATGGAAAGTTGAAAATTAGGTGGTTGAAAAGCTATATTCAAAATCAAAATTCTTTGTGGTCTTATATCCCCAATGAGATTTTTGAAAATGTGGGCTGTATTAGTTCTTCTTAAATGTGATTTTGATGTTAAGAAACTTCCTATTAAAATATCAGATTTTCATCAACAGGTCTTTCTGTTTTGGAAACTATTATTCAAGCATAATTTCACACCACACAATACACCCATCTAGAATATTAGATACATATTGGTAAATAGAAAATCACTTTTTATTTAAGAATGGTTTTCTAAAGGTGTCTGGGCAATTGCCCACTTCATGGATGTGAATGTAAATGTTCTATCACGTCGATTTCTGTGATAAATTTCAAATCAGATGTTCAAACAGATTCTGAAAGCTCTTCCAGTATCACTTGTAGCTATGGTTAAGCAGGATATAATATAATCAAAAATCACTTCCCGCCAAAGATTAAAGAAATGCTATTTAAAATTATGAATAGGATTTATCCGAGTAATTATTTCTTAAAACAGAGATTTAAAATGGATGTTGGAAACTGCAGTTTTTGTGAAATGAATCTGAAGACTTGGATCATCTTTTTTGCATGTGTGAAATGGTTCAAAGATTTTGGCTGGACCTTATTCAAGTGCTTGTATCTAAAGGAATTAAGATGATTTATCTTTCAATTAATGATATAAAATTTGGTATCTTTCGCAATGATGACAATGACTTTAACAATGTAATACTGTTAAGTAAATATTTCATACATAAATGTCATTTTTTCAAGATAAAGCCTAATATCACTCAGTGGAGGAATGAGTTGAAGCTTCTTTATAAATCTTTATTATTAATAACAAGAATGCAAGGAAACTGGCTCCCTTTATAAACATTCTTATTGAGTAATTGTCTTTTAATTTGATTTGTTTTCTTTATAACATTTTTTTTCCATGCCCCATGTTCTTTTGTTTGTTTTATATCTCTTCTAAGATATCTCCACGGTTGGCCGCTAAGCCCATGGTTACATCATTTTCCGTGTCTAAGACTACCCCCCTTTTTTTATTTTTTTAAATTATTTTTTATTTATTTTCTTTTTTTCTTTTTGGGGAAAGACTAGAGACTACCCCCTTTTTTTCGGCCCACCACCTAAAAAGCTTCACATCCGCAACCGTGATGGCTGCGCCCGTAACGGCAAACTCGACGACTCAAATCAGATCTTCACAAACCAATGGGTGACGTCACACATCTTGCATCCAGTACTACATACGGTCTATGGTCACAAAGAATGATTCAGAGGAGATCTCAACCTGAGAAATTTCTGATCTGTTTGGTGTGTTACCCAGCACAGAGATCTCTAAATTGTGTTTTGTGACACCAAACATACCTGCGATTTCTCAGGTTTATATTGTATATATGTTTATATAACATATTTACACATCTAAGTTGTAAGTAGACAAGCATAAGATTATAACCATGACTTTGATCAGAAAAGTTTTTTTTTTAATGAATCCATTGTTTTTGTGTAGAACAATTTAAATTAACACTAAGTGTCATAACATTTACATTTCTTCCAAAGCTCTGCCTGCTTCTCCTACCATTTACAATGGCATCAGTGTCTGTGGCCAACACTGAGTTCTCCTTGCACCTGTTCAAGAAGATCACAGAGGAAAACAAAACAGGAAATGTCTTCTACTCCCCACTCAGCATCTCCTCTGCTCTGGCCATGGTGTATCTGGGGGCCGGGGGTAACACTGCTACTCAGATGTCACAAGTGAGTGTGAATCATTTTCAGGAGTCTCATGGAAACAACACATAGTCAAACAATGATTTTACCTTTCTCATGTAACTATATATAACATGATGTTTTCGTATTCAGTGTCCACATGAATCATCATTGTACTGGAATGGTAGGCTTCAGATTATCAATATTTTTAAGGGATTCTGTTTTAATGTCTAAGGTTGCAGCTGTAGGTATACTCGAAGGTCTATTTGGTAACGTCAGTATCGACAAAGGATAATGTAATCTAGTACTTGCTTACGTAGTATCCTGTCTTTAATGTAACTTGCATCAGGCTACAGTACTTCAATTCATTGAGTGAACTGTGCCGTTCTTCATCTGATGTGGTCTGGAAAGTTTGTCTTGCTTTTAGGAGTTTTGTGTGAAATATGTTTAAAATGCGGTGTGTGTGTGTGTGTGTGTGTGTGTGTGTGTGTGTGTGTGTGTGTGTGTGTGTGTGTGTGTAAACTGTCCAAGGTGACTCACAGATCATTTGTTTTCCATTGAACTGAGGTTTTATTTGAGGACAGCCCTTACTGTGTTAACAGGCAGGGTTATAATGGTGTCCATATTATGAAGAAACATCTCTTATCAGGCTCTCTGGGCCCACCCTTCCCATGCTAGGAATATTAGTCATGCCAGAAAATAGATGTATTGTCATGTGATCAGGAGGGACTGTACACATTTAAAAAAAAAAATACAGAGGACCAAGCAGTCTAATTTGTACATTAGCAATTTAAATGTTTGTCAGCTCATGGCTCATAGGAGTTTTAAGTATTGAATAGTGTTCTCCAGATAGATCTGCCTTGGAGGTAGAAATCATTTGATTGGTTGATTCAAAACTGAGGGCGGACCTCACAAGACATCAGAAATACTTTTCTCAGTTTTTAATCATATCTAACCGTACACCTAAACTTAACCCTAACCTTAACCACACTGGAGTGTTGTAATCATGTAATCGTGCTATATATTAAGGGTGGCACGGTTCACAAAATCCACGGTTTGGTTCATATCATGTTTTTAGGGTTATGGTTTTCAATTCTGTACGGTTCTGTACGGTTCTTGTTATTTTTTCTTTTAATCTTAACACTCCAGAAATATACTCCAGCATATGATATATATATATCTCATACTGAAAATCAAGATCAAGTGAGCTTTTGCCCTTCTGCTCTACGGGAGGTTTCTGTCCTCCCTGAGCTCGCATTAGGACACCTGCGTTACTGTTTGACAGGTGTACCGCCCCAGTCAAACTCCCCACCTGGCACTGTCCCCGGATCAGGTCATACCTGGCACGCACCAGGTCATTGCACCAGAACCGAAAGCCCAGCTTGGGGCTCACCTCCCCGCACCACCGGGTTAGTGAATAAACTAAATGAGTAGTGGTATTTCAACAGCGGCCCGAGCCTCCCACTTATTCTACACCTCTCATGTCTCTTCACAATGCCAGACTAGAGTCAAGCTCAACAGGTTTCCCCGCTAATTCTGCCAAGCCCGTTCCCTTGGTTTAAAAGATTTATCAGATTTTGTGATGCCGCGAGTGGAGCCGATCGCTCCTCAACGGTGGAGTGCTGCAAGGTCACGTCACATGTTTTTTTTTTTTAAGAGCTACACTGAAATTGGAAGTTTAATAAATGCAAGTTATTTCAATTGTTATTCTGTAATATTTAGAATTCAGTCAGTTATATCATGCATGGACTGAATTTTTTATTTCGCATCAGAGCAATACTTTTTTCTTTCCCATATTGCTTGTGTCCTGCTTAAAATGTGGTAAATCCTCCTTAAGTAGTTTTCCTTTAATTGGACTCACCTGGCAACTAATTATCACAGGTGTCTGAGATTGATTTCAGTGATCCAAAGAGCCCGGGGACACAATACCATCCATGAGTTTGATTGAAAAACTAAATATTTAATGTTTATGACACTTAATTCCAATTTGCATAATAATTTGGAATGCGGTGTAATTGTTTTCCAACTGACACAGCTTCTTTGAGTGAACTAAATGTGTAGCTTTCTAATGCAAAAGGCGTAACTGAAATATATGGCTAAAGTTTAAGCGCTTTTCAGAGAACAAAACATGACCGAGCAGGTTGCATTTGTTTGATCTGCCATAGAGCCAACACCCAGGATTTAGCACCATACGTTAGGTTTTGAATGATTTAATCAATAGCCTGCACCACTCTCCAGACACCTAACACCGTGTTACGTTCCATCCACTTCTAACATCTATGCCTTTCAGAAATGCTAACCAGTTGTTACACTGAAACCCACTAGGTCCTCTGCTTTGCAAAAGCAGATCATTCCACACAGGCTAACCCAGGACAACTCCAGCAAGTACAAAAGCACCAGCTTCCAAAAGCTCTAAAGGTGCTGACAAGTATTTAGTAAGAAGTTTGACTTTGGGCCAAAGTGGGATTTCTCCCTGATAATATTGGTGTGTCGGTGTAGTAGAGAACTGTGCTGTCCTCTTGCAAAAATGGTGTGGCATGGGCTTGGGGTTTCTGGCTGTGTTAGAGATATTAGCCCCATACATTCTTACACAACATCATTAACATCATTAACAATAATGTACTGTAAGTATATATGTATAGGAATACTAACGTAAATCTTCTCTCTAAGCCTACATTTCTGAGGGATGTTAACATAATACCTGCTCTATAATTCCAACCAACAAATGTGACATTAAACAGACATTTAGTTTTGTATATTAACAGCAGAGGTATACAAAGTACTAAGTAAAAGTACTTTTCTGATTAACTCTGAGTTCACAAGTTTTGAGAAGTCCCTACTTAAGACAAATTATCAGGTAAAGGAAGTTCACATGTTACCGGGGACCATGATTGATATTTCCTTTACTCTTCCGAATTGTTTTATAGGTTACTGTTAAGATATGAACTCCCTGTACCTGATCAATTGGTCTTAAGTAGGGACTTCCCAAAACTTTTGAAGAGTTACTCAGAAAAGTACTTTTACTCAAGTAAATGTCCACCTCTGATTAACAGTGATGTATATTAATGTTTAGTTTTTATTCTCAAAACATGTATTTTATATGAGAATATGGTGAATACAGTGGAGAAGTTTCTAGCTGAAACAACACTACTAATAAAAAAGATATGTTTTGGCTAGGGTGTTGCATATCATGAATAATACAGGAAGATGATACAATGACACATTTTTGTCCATAGTCCCTCCACCTCAACAAAGCCAAAGATGACGTCCATATTGGCTACAGCAAACTGATGAGTGAACTGAACAAGGAAGGAGCGCCGTACAAACTAAATATTGCTAATCGCTTGTATGGAGAGAAATCCTACCAGTTTGTTGAGGTAAATCTGTCTGTTTGCATAGTGGAAGTAGTCATTGGGCATCTAATAACATGGTGAATTATGTTTAAGCCAGAGTTCTGCATGTGCTGAATACAGCAATAATTGTATACTCCTCAAAACACAGCCAAACACCAGAGTATATTGTCAGTAATAAAGGGTTGATCACATTGATAGTGTTTTCCTGAATATTCTATTGGGTATATATACATGCGCGCACACACACACACACACACACATACTGTAGGTCATTGTTTACTAGACTATTTTATTTCGATAAGCTGAGTAATGAACGTTAACACCAATGTCTCTGGTTAATTTGATAGACTTTCCTCTCCGCAACCAAGAAGCACTACAATGCAGAGTTAGAGGCTGTAGACTTCAAGTCCAATGCAGAAACTGCTAGAAAGCACATAAACACCTGGGTGGAGAAGAAGACTGCAGGTGACTGACTAGATGTTGGAAGCTCTCCTGTGCACATGAAATGACCTAGATCAGTGGTTCTCAAACCTCTCCTGGGGCCCCCAGTCAGTCCATGGATTAAAGGTATTCCAGACCTAGCATCAACTTGTCAACTAATTATTAAGATTTCTGGGGTTTCATAAATGAGGTTTGAAAACCACTGACCTAGATGTACAGTATCTCACAAAAGTGAGTACACCCCTCACATTTTTGTAAATCTATGATTATATAAAGTTATAATTGTATTTATAAAAATGTGAGGGGTGTACTCACTTTAGTGAGATACTGTATAAACAGCCTTTGTATTCATGATATTTTGCACTAAAAAGCGTAGTCCTAAATATTTTCAAATTCAATAAAAAAAACTGTACATTTGTACTATTTGATAGTATTTTAAATCCGTGTGTCCCTGATCTCTGCTTGATTTGTTGTTATTACACCTTGTTACAACATTACCATGACCTCCCTCATTACTGTGTCACTGTTTTTATAGAGAAAATCAAGGATTTGTTGCCACAGGGGATTGTTGATGAATTGACTAGACTTGTCTTGGTGAACGCCATCTACTTCAAGGGCAACTGGGAGAAGAAGTTCCAGGAGACCAGCACCAGAGATGCCCAGTTCAGAGTAAATAAGGTAGTTATTCACAAAAAACTGTTACAGAATTTGTCTTTCTGTTTGCGTACTAAAAGTGTAGTAATTCTCAGTCTTTAGGACATTTTTCTATGGACATGTTCTCAGATGTAGTTTCCCAACCAGTTTCAGAGAGAACATACTCTAGGCCTGACATGATGTGTGAACTGGTTTTTGCTGAATGGGTCTGTCTAGTTTGTATAATCACCCTCTAGTCTTTCTACAATTCTTCTAGAGAAAACAACTGAGTTCTTCATTGCTACACCTTTCTCTTGCAAAAATAAAGAAATCATGCCAGCTAGGCACAAAGATTCAAAACAAGGCACTCTGTTGAATTTAGTAAATGTAAAAAAAAAATTATTCCAACGCGTTTCGGCTTTCGCCTTCCTCAGGGTATCTCCTGCAATGTTGACTTTTGCCAGTTTGTTATCACCTCTATAATAATGCAACAATATAATTACAGTAAGTAGATTATCATTACCTTTTAGTATTTTTTATTTTATTTTCCCTCTATTTAGACAGAGAATACATTCTGAGACCATGGTCTCTTTTTCAGCTGAGCTCTGTGTACATTAAGTTCAATCAAACAACACAATTACAAAAAACAATTATAGTTATCAAAAGATGACTTAACAGGCATTGTTATTGTCTTATAATGACCAATAACTTAACATGCATTTTCAATTGTCTCACAAGAACCAAAATATAGCTTGAGGTTCCTCTGTATAGCGTTCCAAGAGCGAGGGGGCATGGTAATATCTGTTTTACCTAACTAACTGAACAAAACTTTTTTCTAAGACCAACCAGTTCAGTAAACACATTTTGTAACTACAGATTTTCCAATTTATTTATGCATGAAAATTTTATACAAAAACCTCTAGTGTCTGACCCTTCTAGAAAAAAGTCCCAGCCAACTAAAGTGTCCAAATTACAGGGATATCTGTGGAAGTTGGCATCATTTATAAAAAGAGCTGCGTGATAAACTGCATCTAGAGGTTTTAACACCAAGGCTGATGCATGCATATATATAGCACGTCACCATTTATTATTGACAGAAGTTGCTTCCACAATTTAAATTCTATGCTGATAAGACATAAAAAACAAATTTGATCTTCAGTTTCATCACCCAGCTTAGTAATTGTATACATTGCAATTGAAGATGATCATCTAACCAAATCCTGATGTATTAATAAGTGTGACGAGTACTGTGATTAAGAAGAGCAAGACGCAGATGCAGGATTCACTACACAATATAGTTTTAGTAAGGCTTTAAGCAAGAATTAAACATGTAATCGGCCCACACAGAAACAATCACACACAACCAAGACCAAACCATTCAGGGCTAGTGCTGGGCGGTATACCGGTTCACACCGAATACCGGTGTTTTGTTATGATATAAATTTTTTATATAACGCGATACCGGTGTATTTGAATACATAACGTCCGGCACGCTACACTGCGCAACACTGTTTCAGTTCAGACCCTTTTCAATGTTGCGCTTCTAAACACGCATGGTGCGACTGCGAAGCGTGGGGAGGGTAAACAGTAGTGCTCAGGGGCCGGTTGCACCGGCTGGATATATAGGTCCTACTGTACCTCCGACCTAAAATGCCCTTTACGTCTGAGTTTATATTTATACCTTTTCCACCAGCCGGGCGTAAGCTCTCAATGAGCTATATAAATTATTTAAAATGTATTGTTTTTCTGACTCTCTAATGGCATTAAGATTTAGCTGTCATTTCTTTGGAGAAAGACCGTTTTGTTCAATTGAAGATAGAGAACATTATTTACTTTAGCAGAACTACATGGATTATCAATCAAATGCTTGGAAATAGCCAACGTGTTGTTTGTTAAAACGGTACTACGTTACAAACGAATCCTAATCAGTCACTTTCAGCTGTGCGGTCCATCCCAAAACATTGTTTTCCATCACTACAGTATTGAACATTAATGCTTGTTAAGACTGACGCTTCACTGCCCTTCCTCATGCTAAATTGTGAATATATTTTCTGTTATCTTTCTCAAGTTAGGACAATGTTAGTTGTTTTGTCTAACTAAAGTTGGTTAAAGCAGCTAATTCCATGTATTTTTCGTACCGTAGTGCATCACAGCAAACACGCATTATTTGGCTTTGCAACTCAGAACAATTAGTAAAGGGGATTAGCTTTTTACAATTGTCTTGCAGGCACATCGAATTTAGGGATCTATTTATTATTAGTGGAATTTATAATTACATGAAAATAATATATTTTTAAGCCAATGTAATGCAAGTATTTTAATGGTAGCTTCTCTTTTCTTTTACACTTTATGGCTTATGGAACGAAACGTTTGCCAGGGGGCGACGTTGGAATGTTTAAAACAGAGCCATATATAGAGATAGTATGGCCAACTAGGGAATCGAGTGTTCTGAGCTATCCCGTTATGCGATTGGTTTCGAGGTGGTCACGTATTTTGTGGACTCTATGTTGGAGCCCAACATTCAGCTGATTCCCATTGACATAGTGTAGCGAATAGTGGAAAAAATGTAATGCATTATTTAAAAAATTACAGAAATCACAAAAAAAAATGCACAACTGTGGCACATTTGGCTGCAATGAAAGACCGGTAAGCGTAGAAGAAAATTACAAGTTCCCCCGTGAACCAGAAAAGTGAGGGAGCTGTATGTGAAATGAATGTTTTTTTAGGCTACAACGTGGGAAGGGTTTATCGATGTCTGTTAATAATAATAATAATAATAATAATAGCCTAACAATGCAGTACATTACATTGCAGCACTAGTTACAATAACAATTTTTGCCATCGAGTAAGTTTAACCTGTCGTCGGCGATGGATGAACTATGAAAGGTTAGCTATGTCAGGACTCGGGAGACTGAAGAGAAAAGGTAAACACTACTCAGAGACTTATTAGGCAACATGTTCACTCACTACAATGAGCATTTTTAGAAGCCCATTTACGATATAGAACGTAAAAATGCACTGGAATATTTCCGTAAGGGCCTTTTACATATTGACAAACGTTGATGATAATAACATGTATGTGCCGGTAATAGTGAAAATAAGCGATTTATTTCAAGATAGCATATTCGCCCCATAGGGTTACACTGTAGAGTCATCTCACGTCGCAACTATCACTAGTAATATTCTAATTTCACGGACACGCGTTGCTTACGGTGGACTTAGCTACGACTAGTCTTATTTCTATTTTGTGCAACAGCTGTAAATTCTACTCACAACATCGGATACAAGCAATTTGCTCCACGACCTTCGCCGCAAGCACGTCTTGGAAAACCAAAAACTGTACGAATCTACTGCAATAATTCCTATCTCAACCAGTAGAAAATACTGGGAACCCCTGATTATGCATGGAAAAAAAATTAAATACCGTCATATACCGTGAAACCAGTAGAATTTTGAAAAATACCGTGATATACATTTTTGGTCATACTGCCCAGCCCTATTCAGGGCTATAAAGCAGTGGTAATGAGATGAGTGGGTGCAGGTGTGCTAAAGTAAATAGGGTGTGTTGGTGTCCATTCCTCTGTGTCCCGGGTTGGTGCGCTCAGACTGGTGGTTCAGTAGACTGGCAAAGTAGAGCGGCAGAGTGGAGCAACGGGAAGAGACGAGACCGTAAGAAGGAACACCTATAAAAGAAGCATTAATGGTACTGATCTTGAGGTCATCTAAATTTAGATTTTGATCTTAGTAAAACAAAATGTATAATATAAAGAAAATGTATAATATTCTCTATCATAACCTCTGTAAAGGAATGTTGTAGCAGCTATGCTATGAAATCTGACTAGATAAGCAAATGCCTGAGTGAGGGATAGTATCAGCATAACAGTGAAAGTTAGTTTCTTACAGCAGTACAGATTTCATGTAAATATAAAGTGAACTGAAGATGGCTCAAAAGCCGACCTCCCTTTTGAGCTACTAGGAAGTTAGACCACTATCCATTACAATGGCCTGGGTCCTATCAATAACACGTTTGAAACCACATCCATTACAATGGCCTGGGGCCTATCAATAACACGTTTGAAACCACATCCATTACAATGGCCTGGGGCCTATCAATAACAAGTTTGAAACCACATCCATTACAATGGCCTGGGGCCTATCAATAACAAGTTTGAAACCACATCCATTACAATGGCCTGGGGCTTATCAATAACAAGTTTGAAACCACAACCAAGTGCCCTTAGCTAATCCCATGGTGGTCATTTTCAACTAGTTCTTTGGCAATTTCATTTACAACCAGTGTAGTAGCAGTAATAATACTGTCCAGGTGTAATGCAGACTGATATTTCTTCAGAATGCAATTTTCAGTTATGAAAGCATGCAACTCAGGCTAATAATTTAACGAGATGAAAGAATTTGAAAATTGGGCAATTGTGTTATAATCCTAGAGGTCGATGTATGATAAAATATGCATTTAAGATCCTGATATCAACGGTGCATCATTAAACAACCGACCTCGGTCCAGTTTACCAGCCCCTGTTGCTTACTTAGGATTTATAGCTAACTAAGCATCAAGGACATCATTTACAGTGAAGTGATATTGATGCTTTCTTTGCCCTTTGTAGATGTGCATAGTGAGTTTTACCATTTCCTCATAAGTTTCTGTCTGAAAGTCAAGAGACGAGATCCTTGCATGAACTGCCTCCAGTGTGTGCTTTCTGAAAAAATAAATACCATCATGATATCAGATTAATGTTTTATGAACTTACATTGAAATCTTTTGGGTGATCTTTGGACTTCTTAAATTAAAAAATATAAATAAAACGTACAGTATACTGACATTGGATTTGAAACTATTTTAATATTAGCAAAAAGAATATGGCGATATATTGCAGTATCTATTACTTTCCCATAAGTGTTTGAATGTTGTTCAATCAAGGTTTATGCATAGATTTCTAATGTGTTCGATGTTTGCCAGTCATATATCAACTCTGAAGGTCTAACTTCAGCTCAAGTCACATTTCTTTTAAGAATAGCATCAGCTATATCATGAGCAAACCAGAGGTTATACCTGCTTTTACCCTAATTCATGTTTGTGCGACATGCTTCTCTTCAATGGAATTAAAAACATGAATGAGCTGCTGTAGCGCCCACTCAGCATCGGGGATAGTTGAGATGCGGTCAAGCTCACTTAAGCCCTAGACTAATTGTGGCAGTGCAGTTTGGTACTGTATTTGGCTTGCATCTCTTCTGTTGCAGAAGCACTTGCTGTGCATTCTGGATGATGCATCTGTTCAAAAAATCTAACGGATGCTTCAAATTGCATGTGTTGGACACTTATTGTAGCTTGAAAAAGGGGATTGTTTTATTACAAATATATGCATTTTGATTTTCATTAGGTTAGTAAAAACGTATTAGCATGTTTTGGAGGATTATATATATTTTTGGTAATTGAAAATGTTCTATGACATGCTCATTTAGGCTACTTTGGTAGCCAATTATAATGTCTGCCTCAAAAGTACGAGTAAGAATTGTGAATTAATAACTGAGATAGATTACAGCCTCTTAAGGCTGTAGGGTAGATTCGAAGAAGCAAGCAAGCTGGGGAGTGATATCGGCAGACGTGTCATACGAACAAGTTCTCACAGAGAGAATGCATGCCGAAATGATTGTTGCGTGGCTATGCAAAGGTTTAAGCATCTGTGATGCATTGCTGCAATTGGTCTGACCCTGTCGTTAGGGAAAGATCTTACAAGAACGTATGTTCCTTAAAATTTCTGAAGTACCTTTTAGTAATAATGTGAGGTTTGTCCCTCTGATTTCTGGCATCTCTGATACATGTGATAGTGCACTGACCACTACTACACCGATCAGCCATAACATTACGACCTACATAATATTGTGTAGGTTCCCCTTTTGCTGCCAAATTAGCAGCCCCATATGCAACAAACTGTGATGCACTGTGTACTGACACTTCTATCAGAACAAGCATGAACTTTTCAGCAATTTGAGCTACTGTAGCTCACCTGTTGGATCGGACCCCGCCATTCAGTACTTATCAGAAGTAGTTGAGTTTAATTCTTGCTTCTTCCAATTAAAATGTCTTTCCACGTTTGTATTAGTCTTTTTTTTTTACAACCAACATTATGAGCCGCTCTGCATGTAGGTGGGGTTAGGGGTGTGTCCAACAAAAGAGGAATGTTTCACTTCCTCCAGTCATGTAGCTACCTATACACTACACACCTTTGAGTCTTCTCTCTCGCATAGGTGGAGTTGATGTTAATCAGAAGAATGGGTATGTTGTCAGTCCATGATAGAGCTTTAGTTGGCATCTAGAGATGGCACAGCAGATTGTGTTTACAGACAATGGTTTCTGGAAGTATTCCTGAGCCCATTTAGTGATGTTATTGCCTGGGGACATTGTCCATTTGGAAGACCCATTTGCGACCAAGATTTAACTTCCTGACTGATGTCTTGATATGTTGCATCAATATATCCACATAATTTTCCTTCCTCAAGATGCCATCTATTTTGTGAAGTGCACCAGTCACTACTATAGCAAAGCACCCTCACAACATAATGCTACCACCCATGTGCTTCAAGGTTGCAATTGTGATCTTCGGCTTCCAAGCCTCCTCCTTTTTCCTCCAAACATAAAAGGTCATTATGGCCAAACACTTAAATTCTTCTTTTATCAGGCAAGAGGACCTTTCTCCAAGAAGTAGTCTTTGTCCCCATGTGCAGTTGAAAACCTTAGTCTGACTTTTCTGTGGCAGTTTTGGAGCAGTTGCTTCTTCCTTGTTGAGCAGCTTTTCAGGTTATGTCAGTGTAGGATTTGTTTTACTGTAAATATATATATTTTGTACCTGTTTCCTCCAGCATCTTTACAAGGTCATTTGCAGTTGTTCTGGGATTGATTTGCACTTTTTGCACCACAGTATGTTCAACTCTAGGAGACAGAACATGTCTCCTTCTTGAGTTGTATGACGTTTGTGTGGTCCCATGGTGTTTATATTTGTGTAATATTGTTTGTACAGATGAAGGTGGTACATTCAGGCATTTGTAAAATGCTCCCAAGGATGAACCAGACTTGTGGAGATCTACAATTTTTTTAGTCTTTGCTGATTTCTACAGATTTCCCCATGATTTCAAGCAAAGAGGAACTGAGTTTGTAGTGAGACCTTGAAATACATTCACAAGTGCCCCTCCGATTTGACTCAAGATAGTACTTTGTCACGAAAAGGTTACAGAAAATTCTTTGACAAGGCTCCAGACAATGCTTATGGTGTCTGTTAGCAATTAGTTTCTAAAGCCATGATATAATTTTCTGAAATATTCCAAGCTGAAAACCCTTTTTGGAGTTGGAATTTAGCTGGGTTTTAAAAACTTATGGTGTCTGTTAGCAATTAGTTTCTAAAGCCATGATATAATTTTCTGAAATATTCCAAGCTGAAAACCCTTTTTGGAGTTGGAATTTAGCTGGGTTTTAAAAACGTCTAGAAATCTAGTTCGAAATGACTGTAGCATTTTGATGTTGACTTGATTGTATGGCCTCCAAACATTGCACACTGGTCCAGGAGCCCTGGGGGCTTGACAATAAGCAATAAAAAGGCTTATTCATTATAGATAACATGCTTTTACATGTAAAAAACTACATGCATTCTTTAGTTTTTTGGGATAAATATTTAATAAACATAAAATTCAATGACCCAGGATGTTGGATTTCATTCATCCATGTTGTAGCCATGGGCCTTCTGACTCCAACACCATAAGGCACTTCACTGTAGGTCAAAGTATGACCTTTCTAGGGGCCAAAAGGCCAACTGTGTGCCAGGCGGACTAAAGCCCCCCAAGACTTTGGCGGGTTAACATGACATCTGCGGGGTGGTTGACAAGTTAATTATAAGGATTTCCACTTTAGTGTGTATGTAATCTAAGTACTTCAGAGGACACTACCAAGTTGTCAACACACTTTATTCGTTTTAACATGGATTGCTGGCATTGCTATGTTTGTTAATTCACAAAGCACAATCACACATGTTTAATATGTATTATGATGCAAGTTTTGTGCCATAACATTGTTTATGCAAACACTGTAACAAGATGAAATTTGAAACATGAAACCTTTCATTGATCATTAAAGAAACCAAAGGTTTACAGGAATGCAGTAGTATACATTACAATCATTTATCAGTAAAAAATGTGAGATGCATGCATTTCAGCCTCTAGTTTTTAAAGCCTGTGTATATAGCTGTCAAGCTAAAACATGTCCCCGCGAGGCCATAAACATAGCCGCCTTTGAATTACTACCTAAAATATCAGTACTGTATCATATTGGACCCCATGTACCTATTGTAGATGTGTATTGAATCGTGCTTGAAAGGAGAGATATTTACATCCCTACTATAAAGGGTAAGTATTCTACTGAAGCATATTCCTTTGTCTCTGGCAACATCTGGACTGCAGATGTGAGGGAGACAGAATGTCAGTCCCCTTCAAATGTGTTCTATACCAGCAAGTCTTATCCACCGAAAAATATATTTGTGCTTCCAGATGCCTTGTGCATCCGCATAGTGATGAATGGTAACATTCCTTTGTTAGAGTGTAATGACATTCCCTGAGTCTTTAGTCATTATTGGCTCAAGCCCAGATAGATAGCTGGGTTTTGTATTCTGTTGTTGTACTGATTTTGCTTTTTTTACTTTGAATGTAGAACAACAATAAGCCAGTGAAAATGATGCACCAGAAGGCAAAGTTCCACCTGACCTTCATCCCTGAGGCCGACTGCCAGATTTTAGAGCTTCCTTATGTGGGGAACCAACTGAGCATGCTCATCATGCTCCCTAACATCACTGAGGATGACACCACTGGACTGGAGAAGGTAGGGCTTTTTACACTGACACCTAAGGGGGCCACTGCGTGGCATAGTGAACTAATAAGTGGCTATTTGGAAGGAGACCTGGGCCTGGGTGCTAATCCTGGGTACAGCTTTTCTGACTTTGCCTGGAAACCCAGCACGGAGCTGTGCAAATTGGTTCAGCGCTACCGGGGATATGGGAGTAGAAAAGTCTGAATAACAGCCTGTGCCATGTCGTTCTCCATTGGCTCCTTGTGTGCTGATTGGGTGCCTGTGAATTGAATCTTGGACCCTTCATTGGTGAATATGTAATCTTTTCATGTGACTGAAGGCTCCCTTGATCGAGCAGTGTGATAAGAATCTGACAGTTTGGCGGAATGTGATTGAAGGATACGATTGATAAAAAAATGCAAAATCTTTCAACTGTCTTTTTGTATGTTCATAAAATTAAATTATCTGCATTGGCATTTGTCGTGATGTTATTGCCATCCTATATTTATACTTTTCTCACCTAATCAGCTGTATGGAAAGGATGTGCTGAAATAGCACTAACCATACTTAAACCCATGCTCAAGTGCGTAATGGAGACCACCATAAGTCAAGGGATGTCGTTTTTGGTTATTCTTACTCTGAAATCAGCCTGAAATATGGTAAATGTGTATCCTAATACATTAACCCATTTGTGACGGATGCTGCGTGGCGAAACATTACGTGTCCCGCCGGTTACTGCATTGCGCAACATTACGTGTCCTGCCGGCTGCTGCGCGACGCAGCATTTTGTATTTGTCAACCAATTCATGATGAGTGCAGCATAGAATGCACTGCTATTGATTCAAATACACATCAGATGTTTCTTGTTGAGTTTTCTAAAGACGACATAACCACCCAAATGTACCGTCGTTCGCTGAGAATCACATCAATCAATCAGACATACACGTGCATTTGTTTTTGAAAATGGCTACGACAGAGGAGGATTTTGACAGTGAGGAATTTGAGTTGGAAGATAATGAGGAGTTTTGAGGGAGGTGGTAGAGGATTATCTGCCGCACAAGGCAAAGCAGTTCACCCGCAAACCATATTTTTACAGATGAGCATTGAGACATGTTGGGGACGAAAACTAATCAGTACAACGAACATAATGAATAAATAGCATAATAAATAGTAGTATAATTATGGTGATGATTGTTGATATTGATAATAATAAATACAATAATGTTAATATATAAATACAATACTGGCATAATGAATAACTAGCATAATACATAGTAATACAATACTGGCATAAAGAATA
>JACXGM010006344.1:13531-33116 GCA_016801145.1 Umbra pygmaea | reverse complement strand
TGCCGTTGTGCTTTATGATTTGTTTAAGTGTTTACATATTTGCTGTCGTGTTTTCATATTTGCTGTCGTGTTTTCCTATTTGCCGTTGTGTTTTCCTATTTGCCGTTTTGTTTTCTTATTTGCCATTGTGTTTTATGATTTGTTGAAATGTTTTCCTATTTGCTGTTGTGATTTGCACTTCAGGGCCACCGTAGTTTTCAGTCTCTATATGCTGCCTATAACTAGCAGCACAATTGCATTACATTTATATCTCAATTAACTTTAAAGTTTGTGTACTGGAACAGTGGTACTGGAACATCTTAAAGCATGTTCAGACAACTGTGAAAACTGCACAGGTTCTTATTGGTGGGTTCAGTGCATTAGCAGTAAAGTAGCTGTCTCAAGGTGTCGTGTGCAGGGAGTGAAGGAGACAAACTCCAGTCTCTGGAGCAGGTGTCTTGTCCCCTGGTTGTGGCAATGGGGGCGGAGCCCTGGTTGAGGCATAAAGACAGAAACTCAGGCACAGGTGCTGTAGCGGGCCGGGCCTCCAGCGCTGGCAGTAAGACGGGCAGGGCCTCCATTTATGGCGTGGCAAGCTGGCCCCCTAGCATGGCATGGCAAGCAAGACCTCGGCATGAACACAGAGGGCAGGGCCACTGGCACTGATGTGGGTCAAAGAATTGGTAGGAGGAATTAAGGGCTCCACACCTCACTTGCGCTACACCAATGGAAAGGGTCAGATAACTGGAGGCACTCTAGATGGTGGGTGATAAACGCCTCAATTCCAAGCAATTCCAAAAAGCAAAAAAAAGGAGCCAAAATATACACAAAACATAGTACACTAACACATCAACTAACAATATAACAATGACCAACACAGACAACCAACAATCAGGAACTTAAATAGAGACACTCAAGAATAATCACTAACAGCTGAGTGCAGTGGCCTATGGATAAGGGTGTTGGTTAAAGACAGTCATGTGAATGAAAAGTCCGGGAAACAGAAACCAGACAAAAAACACAAAATGGATATTTGTAAATGACCGACTGCAGGCATGTTCAACACTAAGGTATTGTCACTGGCCTTGTTTTGGGTCAGAGCATATTCAAATAACACTCAGAGAGCTTTTCAGTCTTTCATTATTACAAACACATTTACATTAATTCCTTTAGTAGCATCAAATACTGTAGTTTAATTTGTCTTCTGATACAAAAGGGGCACAACATTTTTTCAAGTTAGTTTAAAAAATACATTACGTTATTTCGCTAGTGTACATAATCAAAACTTTCTCAGAAAGAATTATTAAGCATTTTTGCAGCATGGCTTACTCAAGTGTTCATGCAGTATGTAGTCAAACAAAAGATTTCAAGAAAATAGGAGTAAGTGAAGCTATTGCAGAAAATACCCCCAATGTGTTCAAATCATAAATCTTGAAATAAGATCATTGCCTTTTACCAAGAAATCATTGTTAAAATCTAGCTAGATTTTTCAATGATCTATTCGGTGCAGTGAATATTAATATGAATGTTGTGAATGGTAGCAGCACTTTCTGAAACTGCTATGGGTCATTGGGATCCAACAAAGAGATGGCGCCACCTCAAAGCTCACTACGCCTCCTGGTGGACAAGCCATTTATTGTCTTACCACTGTGGCCGTCAGTGAACTGGGCTGAGCCTGTGCCCTTAGGTGGAAAAAGGCATCAGAAAAACAGAGAAAGGCCTCAATTGTCTCTCCAAGGACGGGAAAAGGTTGAGGGAACTTTCATCAAACACATGACAATACAAAGCTCCACACACTCCTCTGCTATCACACTACTCGTGGAGGAACGGGGACGTCCCAACGGTTCTGAAACATCTATGACCTGATAGTTCAAAGACACTAGTGGACCTTTGGACCCACCCAATCTCTCTTATTTCTCTGAGTCTTGGACAAAGGCTTTGTTCATCTCCTCGTTTGTTGGTGATAAAGCATGAAACGGGAGCATTGTTCCTTGGAGATGTACGTCGGCAGTGTAGCAGCTCTCATGAGAGAGGAATGGCTGCAGACCTTGGGCCCTAATTAGACCTTATGAAAGGACACGAGGCATCATCGATTATTGAACAGTTATGTCCTTTGACATGGTCTCGCTGTGATGAACCACGTTCATTCTTCGACGTGCAATGTTACTCTTGTATTCACTTAGTTTTCTCTGGTAATATTTAAAACAACAGAGAAGTCAAATTCCAATGGATACCTAATCTGAAGGGATACTTGTCTTGACAGCAAAAAATACCAGAATCCATTAAGATATTCTAACTTTTATTACAGTATATGCATGCCATACAATACTAATTTATCCACATATTTTAAAGTTTATTTAAATTAAAAAAATGCAAAACTGTTTTCTCCAAAGATATTGTGTCTTATTATGATCCATTTGTTTCCTAGTAGAGAACCCAATGTTTGCGATCGAAGATCCAAGATGAGACTGGAAAATATAAGTACAATATGTTTTCAAAGTACATTGTTACCAGCTATATCAAATGTTTTCTTAAGCTCCATGCAACCACAAAAATCAGTAAAATATTTTGTTTATTTTTGTCCTCAGAACTAAGGAGTAAAATTAGATAATGTAAAAAATACCTTGTGTATATACCGCCCTTATACAGATAATAACCTAAAACTGACAACAAAATATTGTACTATTATACTATATATAATTTCCATATTATAGTAACCCACTGAATTGGCAGCTGACACAAATAATGTAAAATAAAAAGTGAACAACTTCAAATAGACAAATTTAAAGCAATTGACTCTGAACATTGTAATTTTCAAATGCTTCAAATCCATTGTTAATTTCAAAATCAATTTCTAACATCCACAGTATAGGAGCTTTTGATTAATTTTTTTCCAAATTGAAATAGCTTTTGATTAATTTTTTTTCCAAATTGAAATAGCTTTTGATTCATTTTTTTTCCAAATTTAAATAGTTTTTGATTCATTTTTTTTCACATAGATTATGTTATGTTTACAGTCAAGTCGTGCTTTGTAATATAGACACTCACTTCCTCAACCCTCTGTTGTTGAGTGGTTACTGTGACTCTGCATCTTCCTGTACAAAGCACTCATACAAAGCTCTCTTCCATGTTAGAGCACAGCAGGAAAGAGTCCACTAGTCTGGGCTTGATTAGCTGCTGATGGTCAGCTGCCTCTATGCTGTCTGGACATCCCGCTGCTAGCCTCCTCAGGGCAGCCTGCAGAGCAAAGTGAGAGGCAGGAACAGGAATAGATAAGTGAACAGAAGGCAAAATGATGCAGTGTTAACTCTACTTTGAGACCTAGATAGAGTTGGTGATCAATAAAATAATTCCACAACTACTCGTTAAGTGGCTTAAGGTTGACCAACACGCTACTGTTCATTTTGGGTAAAAATCAAGGAGACACCAGTCTGTGTGACAGTACAGTTATACTCCAGCAGAAGAATGCCAACTATTTAGCTATTAGTTAGCAAAGGTATCCTTTGAAAGCCATTGTTTTGCCATATCTTCAAAACGTAAATGTCAAGCCTTTCAATATATATATATATATATATATAGTTAAATCGTATTAAGTTGACTTGAGTATACCAACCAATGTAATATAGTGAATTATGGGGAAGAGGTCTAATGAAACCCCAGCGAGGCCCATCATCTAGCCAGTAATCTGGCCTAGCAGCTATGATCAGGCTGACTGAATAATAAAGAATCAACGTGTATGAAAGCTATAGATTAATTCCTACCCTGAATAATGGCACTAATTAAAATAAAAGCATCTGCTTTTCCAGGCAGGTTAGTATCCGTTTGAATAAAAAACAATAATGTGAATATCTACCTGGGATGTTTTTAACACAGCCTGCATATCAAAATGAACTCATGGTAACAAGCTTTAATTGTTACACGTGTAACACGCATGGTAACAAGCAGTCTTCGTTACACATTTGTAACAAGCTCAAAAAAGTCATTGTTACACATGTGTAGGTACATTCCACAATTACTTGCAGTTACATTATGTATTTACACTGTAACAATGGGTTGTTACACTTTGTTACAATACTTTTGTTACAGTGTACTTGTGAATGTAATTACACTGTAACAAGGACCCTGTAAAATGAAGTGTTACCAAAAATCTTCAAATCCTAATATTTGTCTGGTACTTTACATGAAAAACAGTTAATGACAAAACTTACTAGACATGCAACCAGGACAGAGTCGCTGTTGTTTCTCTCCACTGGTGAGCGACAGAGTGCGATAAGTCTGGGAACAGCTAGAGTAGTGGAAAGCATGGTGTTGTTGATTCATTGTTCATTAAACATTTTCTCCACTAATGGTTAGTTATAGAATGGATGGAAAAGGTGACCTGTACCTTGTAGCTGGATGGCTATTTGGGCAACATCTGGGTCTCTGCTCAGACGGGCTAAAGTGACGGCGGCTTTCTGCTGGACACGTTCACACGCAGCTCCCTCCGATGGACTGGACGAAGATGGGTTCTCACCCAGTAGCTGGAGCAGTCTGTCAATACCTAGCAAGCAAAAACAGCACCATAGTCAGGAGGGTAATAGACTAAGTTGAACAAACTTCACCTTTTCTGTAGACTGGCCCCCAAAATGTGTCCAGACAAAAAAATGAAAATAAATAAATAGCTGCAGTTATATCCTAGCAATTAGGACATAGGACCTATCTGTTATTTATATAATCACCAATTGTAGACTAATCAGATTTCTGAAATATAATGATAAACCTGATATAACCCTTTCCTTTGTGACCCTAACCTTCCTGCTCCGACAGATATTTAGACACAAAATCTGAACAACTGAAAAGACAAACCTTCTGGGGCTACAGTATAAAACACAGTTGGGACAGAGAGCTCTTGTGTGTTAAAGAAACTGGCCATAAGGCAGAAATGTTAGTGTACATTGCCACCTTGTGGAAGATAATATCATTGCAATTGATTCTTGTAGCTGTGGTTTGTGACTCAGTCGGTCATCTGTTGTACTACTGACATCCTGCTCTGATGTTTACCCACTGTTCTCTCATGAGCAGTAAAAACGTGTGGTTACTGATATAGAGAACACATCGTACCCTTCTCTTGTAGGATCTCAGACGCAGACTGCTCCAACACAGAGAGGTTTGCCAAGATGGTCACCACCTACATTAAAAGGAGCAGAGTGAGTCCACAGGTCACGTTATAGAGCACACAGGTCACGTTATAGAGCACACAGGTCACGTTATAGAGCACACAGGTCACGTTATAGAGCACACAGGTCACGTTATAGAGCACACAGGTCACGTTATAGAGCACACAGGTCACGTTATAGAGCACACAGGTCACGTTATAGAGCACACAGGTCACATTATAGAGCACACAGGTCACGTTATAGAGCACACAGGTCACGTTATAGAGCACACAGGTCACGTTATAGAGCACACAGGTCACGTTATAGAGCACACGGCTGTGTGGGATGTAGCCAATATATCACAGCTAAATGCTGTCTTTGTACACAGTGCAACACTGAGTACCTGCATATAGATCTTAGCAGTGGTGTATTGGCAAAATTCCACAGACCTTGGCATGCATTATTGCTATTATAAGCTAGTTGCTAACACAATTAGAACAATAAAGATACATTTTGTGCTATACCATAGGTCTTCAACCCTCTCCTCAGGGACCCCCAGATGTTCCAGAGGTTTATTGTAGACATGAACAAGCACACCTGATTCATTATTGAAAGGCTTGATGACAAGCCTAATCAGGTGTGCCTGGTCAGGGCTACAACAAAACTCTGGAACATCTGGGGGTCCCTTAGGAGAACGTTGAAGACCTAGAGTATGTGCTATAGATTATCTTACAAACATGGTGGTTTGAGTGCTGAAACTATGGCTATGATATCACATATTTCTTTACTGCTCAAACCCCTTGAAAACAGGTTTATAAAAGCAATAAAGCATGTTGGGGTTTCTGATATACAGATGCATTGTTGATTCAGCTGAGAGTTGTTTCCAGGGACTCTTTGCTTACATACAGTATACCATGGTTTCAGGAGATAACCATCTGGGCCCGGTTCCCCAAAACGTTCTTATCGCTAAGTAGTTCTTAACCTATTCCTTAACCTATAGGTTAAGAACTACATAGCGATAAGAACGTTTTGGGGAACCGGGCCCTGGTTTGTAACAGAAATTTGAGATCAACACATTTTAACATGCCTTCAATAACATGGGAATTCTGAATATTATTCAAATCATTATAAATCTGTTTCTATTATACTGTAAATCCTTTAAGGAAAATAGGACTTATAATCATGTCTTTAGCTGAAAGGTTTGTGCATCTGGAACAGAGTAGGTCCTGTCCATGGCCCAATGTTAAACTTTGCAGTCTGTACATCATGATAGTCAGTGGTTCGAGCCTGACTATAGGTTCTCAGACTTTCCCCAGACCTCCTGCACGAGGCAGCGCAAATTGGCATAGTGCTGCCCAGGATTCGGTTTAGATAAGTCAGATTATATCTCCTACGACGTCGTTCTCCAGTGACTCCTTGTGTCCAGAATGGGCGCCTGTAAATTCAATTGCGGGAGTACAGGTGAACGTAATAATCCTGTGCATGATCTAACTAAAGGCGTGCATGTTGGATGAGCAGTGCAAAAAGAATCGGCTGCTGCGTGACATGTTTGGATGAATCATGTGCATGCCCCTGGCCATTCCACAGATCTGTCCGAGGAGTTGGCAAGCTGCCGACAAGGCAGGATTAGTGGGAATTGGGAGGGGAAGAAAATGAATCTTTTCTTTAACAAATCACTAAACCATACAAAGCCATGGTCTTGCAGCATGATTTCCAAAGCGTTGGTGACCTACCTGGTCTTTAGAGTAGGGCGTATCCACTCTGTGGCGGTCTTTGCAAGCCTGGAGAAGGATGTGGATGGCGTTGAGTTGGAGAAGGATCTCACAGGCCATGCTGTCAAAGAAAGTGATGTTGGCAAGGGCAGCGGATGCCAGAAGGAACACCTCTCCACAGGAGGCACTCTCACACAACTCTAAAGAACACACAAACACACCCACACAGTCAGCAAACGTCTTGTCTAGTGAGGTGAAACCTTTTGAAGTTAAAGTTTCAGACAGTAGCCAGTTGGCTATTGAGGATGTTGCAGAATCTATGCTCCGTATTATAGTACAATACTAACACAACTAATGGAGCAATTCATATTACAATTTAACATTTAATTTCTTTGGTCTTATGAAACATCTGTTCATATCTCCAGCTTCATACGAGGGGGTTTGCACCATCCCAATAAATTAGTACATTTGTTCTCCCCAACATCATCTTTTTAATATCACTGCATTCAGTTGTAGTTACCTCCCCGATGGCAGCATAGCAACCCTTCACTCTCAATCAGATGACCAGGATTATGCCTATACATCTTGAGTTATACAGAGTTGTTTAGAAGTGAACTGCAATGTTGTTCTGAGTAAGTATTCACACTTCTATAAAAAAATAAAGTATAGCCTTGACCTGAGAGCTGCTCTGATTTCTGAGCTATGCAGCAGCTTGGCATGGCCAGGGAATTGTTTAAATACAACTATCCAAGCATAAGTGTCACTGTTATTGGACTTTTTAAAGTCTCTGCATATACCAATCAATGTCATTTTCAAAATGCCGTTATGACATATTTATCACTGAGGTTTGATAAAAGAAAATCCCTAGTAGGGCCAGAGAAATCCCCTGTGACACACATGAAAGTACGCATTAATGAACAAACAGAAAAATACTACGAAAATAACTGTTGTTTTCTTGTTTTATTCATATTACAGATTGGGCCTTTGACAGGTTTTAGAATTACTGGAGTGTTTTACCTACATTGCCATATGGACGCTCTGCATAACAATCCCCTCTGCCAGAATGGATGATAACAATCCACTCAGCTAGAGTGGAATGATTACATGGACTCTGGCATTTCCCTCAGGGTTATTACGGGCATTTCACCTTAGGTTATCCATTGGGACTTCCTCTACCCATCTCTGTGCACACACAGCTGTCATATATTACTCATTAGTCTGTCATACTGATTTCCCATTATCCTGATGAACCACTTAATATAACAGGAGTATTTAAATCTCACCCTAAGAGGGCCTGCTGGTTTTCTACCTAATCATTAATTACACATCATTAATTATTATCATTATTATTACTATTTAATTTTCTACCTTGTTCTACCTTATCATTAATTACACCCACCTGGTGTACCAGGTCTAAATAAGTCCCAGATTAGAGTGTTGTAATGAATAAATGGAGTGGAACTGATTTTGAGGGCCAGATTTGAATAGGGCTGCCATATAGTATCTGTGAATTCCATGCTGTGTGTTTATCATTGTTCTGTGTGTAGGTCATGTTTCTCAGTATAATACTCAATGTATTAAAAACTATGTATACTGTAAAGCTATGTTTAGCTACCATCGTGTGAGGCATGTGTTTGAAATTGCTGTATTATGTAGATAGCATTCTATTTGTTTTCAGCTTCTATCAATGTGTATCTTTTGAGAGGTACAGTTGCTTAGTATTTTTCATTAGCCAAGTGTTGGTGTCTACCATTTTGTTATTACAATAAATAAAAGGGAGAAAGTACAATCCTGTATCTTGCGTCATTCTCTTCACACCACTAAGAACCATCACAGTATGTGTGAGAGTTCTCTCAGCCTGAGGACCTGTTCCTGGACTCTGGCACCTCCCTTTGGACATTTCAGACATTACCTCTCATTATCTAATCAGGCTGTTTTCACCATCACCACTGGGGGAGCAGTCTACACCAGTGGTTCTCATGTCCTCTAATGGGGACCGACAGCCATGCCATATATTAGATTTATCCCAGAGTTAGCACACCTGAATCAACTTGTTAACTCATTATCAAGTGTTAACCACCTTGAATTATGTGAGCTAATTCGGGGCTACAACAAAACTGTAAGACAGCTGTGGGTCCCCAGGAGAGGTTTGAGAACCACTTGTCTACACTATCATCACTGGAGGAGTGGTTTACAACATCACCACTGGGGGAGCTGTTTAAGCCATCCTCACTGGGGGAGCAGTCTACACCATCACCACCGGGGAAGCAGTCTACACTCACAACTGGGGAAGCTGTTTACATCATCACTACTGGGAAAGTGGTTTTCACCATCATCACTGGGGGAGCAATCTACACCATCACCACTGGGGGAGCAGTCTACACTATCATCACTGGGGGAGCTGATAGCACCATCATCGCTGGGGGAGCGGTCTACACTTTTACCACTGGGGGAGCTGTTTTCACCATCCCCACTGGGGAAGCAGTCTACACTCACCACTGGGGGACCAGTTTACCCTATCATCACTGGGGGAACTGTTTTCACCATCACCGCTGGGGGACCAGTCTAGACTCACTATTATGGGAGCTATTTTCATAGCTGATGACTCAAATCTCAGATCTCCCTAAACCAATGGGTGATGTCACACATGCTATGTCCAGTAATATATACGGTCTATGGTTTACACTCACTACTGGGGGAGTATTCTACACCATCCCACTAAAGGAACAGTCTAGACTATCACCACTGGGGAGCTGTTTTCACCAACACCACTGGGAAGCAGTCTACACTTTCACCACTGGGGGCTGACTACAGCAGAGCTGACAATATGGTGTATGCTGCTCTGCCTACACCCCTGGTGCCTGCCTCACTACCCCCTAAACCGGTGCATGCTGCTCCGCGTCGTTTCCCGGTGCCTGCTGTTTCACCCCCTGCTCTGGTGCCAGCTGCGCCAACCTCGTTGTGGGTGCCCACTGTTAGGTGATGAGCGCTCCACCCCTTTTCCCTGTGTCCCCTTCCCCCTTCCCTTTTGGGGTTTGTTGCTTCTGGGGCTGTGCTTTGGGGGGCTCTGTAACAGTCCTTTCAGCATGAGGACCTGTTCCATCTCCCTCTGGACAGTTCAAACATTACCTTTCATTATCTCATCAGGACTCTGTATAACCATATCTATGCCAACACACCTATCATACATTCCTTCATTATTGGTGTCACCGGTTTCATGTTTGGTAATCACTGTCCTTCTGTTTATTCTATGGTGTGTGTTCTTGTCGTTTGTTACTGCAAATACTGCAACCTGGCCTGCATTTCTATGTTTAGTTTTTGTTTTTTATTCCAGCCCGTGTTTTGGCTCCCTTTCTTTTGGCACAGTTTGCATGACTGACATTGTTTTCCGCTAAGCGTGTAACCCTCTGAAAAACAAATTCTATTAAAACTACTCCTTGTATTTTCCACAACAAGCCAGAGCCGTTACAGTATGACTCCAGTGTTCACATGAACACTCTGCAGACCGTATGACTATTGTTGTAGCTACATGGCCATATCAACGATCTGCAGACTGTCCACTCACTGATGAGGGCAGTAACGATGTCCTGCATGCTCTCCAGGAAGCTGCCCAGGTGCTGGGTGGAGGTGTGGTGGGGCGAAGTGATCTGGGCCACCACTGCGGCTGCCTCTGCCCTTGCCGCCTCAACACTGTTGTCGTCCGTAAGGATGTCTGCCAGGCACAGGATACCATCCACCTAAGGGGAGGCATGACAGACAGATAAATCTATTATTAGGAATGATCACGTACTTCACACTGTACACAATACAATTAGAGTTGGCCACAGCACAGGGGGTCCTGGACCAGGCAGTGTTTGTGTGTGTTTCTGATATCCTGCAGGTGTCACCTGCTGGTTCTCTTGAATGCCCAAGACAAATTTCTCTTAATTGAGACAATAAAGGCTTATCTTATCTTATCTTATCCCACAGATTAACATTAATGTCAAATAAAATAAACACCTTTTCTTTGTGACTCCTGGAGAGAAACTACTAACTTCACTCCATACTACCACTAAACCAGGTAACCTCCCCAGCAGGATGCACCAGCAGTATAGGTTGTTCAGCAATATCAGTCCATGCTACAGAAGGCCTCTTAAGACGTCCTAACAGGCATTAGATTCATCAATAAATATATTGAGCATTTGATTCTAGAATGTTTTCCCCATTAAACATATTAAAATGATGTCTCCTTAATTGCAAAGTGAATTAATTAGCTGTCTAGCAATGCAGCTGTGTCATGTCTAGAGTTAAATTCCTCACGGTTAGTTTGGTGGAATGCAGCTGTGTCATGGCTAGAGTTAAATTCCTCACGGTTAGTTTGGTGGAATGCTGGACAGCTGTGCCCTAGTGACTCAAGTTTAGGTGATTGGACAGTTGTGGTTGTTATGGGGAATGTGTTCCCCTCAAGTGCATGTGTACCAGCAAAAACATCTGTTTTTAAAGGAGCAACTCAGGGACAATGTGACAATTCAAGTGACCCTTCCATTATTCCTCTCCAGAGATGTCACTCCTTGAGACACTACACAGTGAATTTTAACAGTAAAGGACAACTTCACAGTTATTCGAAATTATTTTTATTAAGGTGTTTCTATAGATGTAGTTAAAATACTAAAAAGTAAATTGTTGAAGATCAATGGTTTAACTGTTTTAAAACAATTGCATTTGTTAGGGAAAAGATGTTAGAGTAATTACAATATTTTGTATATAATAATTTATTTCCTTATATTTTGGTTTGTTAAACAAATGATTATTTAACTTTTTAACTGGTGATATAACTGGGCCTGCTATTTCACCATGGTAGTAATTCAGAATGGGATTCTGGTATGTTTGATATGGGTGTTTTGTCTTAGACACATTTACACAATACATTTTTAATCAGTGGAAAGTGGTGATTCAGCAAAATGTCAGAACCATCAAATGATTTGAGGAACTAACAAGCACAAACATTTGGAAAAATATTAGGCCACATAATAACAGGGGACATTTTCCCAATGGAAGCACATTAATGGCAATGTCCATGCTAAAATGACCACTAGAGGTCTCTATTAATAAATCACACATTTTGTAAGTTTTTTAGGTTGAGTGGCTCTGCTCATAAAGCCATCATGATTAAATGAAACAATCCAATTTTCAGTCAATCCCTTAGAGACGGAGATGCTTTTACAGGCAGAGGCAGGGTTCAAAATTAATTATGCCTATGTCTTTTTTTATTAAATGGTCAGATATATTTGTGTAGGATCAACCAAAATAAAAAAGGACCCGGAACACCCTTGGACCCCACATTTAGAACCCTGGGCAGAGGGTTATAAAATCTCACCTAGCTTTTTCCAAAGAGTGCACATCCGGTTCTTCGACATCAGGTTTGGGAACGTGACTCCCAAATGTGCTTCCCAAAATATTACATTGATGCGACTTTTGAAAGTTTTACCTCCATGCATCACCTGGTTGGCACACAGCCAATGTCTTTACTTTTCGTCTAATATATTTAAGTGAGACAGCAGTAAGCCAATAAAAAAAATGGTTTTATAGCTGCAGGAAAAGTGCTTTGCTTGACGATTTTATAATTACTCCCAGAGAAAAGGTCTAGATGTTTGAGCGTGCTTTTATCCTATTTCCAATTACGTTTGTATGCATGCATGTGAGTGACAAAGTGTAAGAGTCTGTGTTTGTGTGTCAATGGAAGATGATTGAAATGTTGAACTGTTCATACGATAAACCTTTACTTTCATGTTTAAAAATAAAATATGTACCCACATGATGGCAATGTTGCACAGGCAAAATTGTGATAAGTTTTTACTACTACAGTTGCTGCATGTAGACAGGCAGAACACATTTTTCCCACGGATTGGTCTTTTGAAATCAAGAGAAATACATTTACTAGTAAGCAGCAATAACAAAAATAACTGTACTGAGCAATTTACAGTAAAAAAATGAAGTAAACATAAATAGCACTTTTTGTTCTTATGTTGTACTGTGACTTTATTAATGTAATTTTTTTCAAAGTATTATTTATTATTTAATTGACAGAACAGTCGGAAGCATAGGGTAGGAGACAGGCATTTAGGGGGAGGAACGTCAAAGACAGCCTGGGCTCGAGCCTCGTCTCAGGGGAAACTTGTGTTCCAGATGCAGGAGCTTATACCACTACACCAAACCCTGGTACTAGCCATCATCAGAGCACTTGTCAGAGTCATTTACTGAAGACCATCACCGTGATCGTCATGATAGGGCAACTTGTATTTCTGTCTCAGAATACGTCACCATTGTACCAGCACAGTCCATCGATGCGGAATATTCCACTCTGTCGCCCACTTCTTACTCATGTCTTTCTCCCAATATTGCTTCACTGAGATTAACATCTAATTCAAATTTTGCCTCCAGTCTACTCTCGATTGTTTCCTAAAATTGTTAGTCATCGTGTAGATGACACTTGGCTTGAGTAATGAAAGCTTTCCTAGGGACAATTTTGCACTCCCTATTTACTAAAGTTATTCTTCCCATGTAAAACACTTTTTGTTGATGTGTCCTAGTCCAGTAGACACTCCAAGACCATGGAGTCCAACTTCATCATCATTTGAGCTTACTTTTTAAGCACCTGCCCCAACAGACATAAACAAACAATTTCCAACCAGTGAGATAAAAGGAGTAAATCAGTCACCTGGCAACTGTAACAGGTGTGGTTGTCACGGCTGAGCGATGGCTGGAGTTTGGTTTTTAGCGTGTACTTTCCCCTGGAGGCATCGCATCTAATCTGGGGGCCGTTGTTGTTCCTGTTCTGTCTGGCGTTTTTACACCTGACTACCTACGTTCTCTAAGCTGCTCGATTTGCAAACACTGACGCCGGTGTGACTTCGTTAATCAGTACACAAGGTTGTATTTGTCTTTTACGGGTGCCGACGGTTGGAGATGCTTTGAGGATTTTGTTTTATTCTCAAAAGAAGAAATACAGAAAATACTGATTAGGCAGGCCGACTGATGCACAATAAACTGCAGGTGTGAACGCTATGCCCACATATATTCAAACATGCTTTAATTTTCTGTGAGTGTGTATAGGGTTTTATTTCTTGACCTATTAAATGATTTTACCTGCAGAGCAAATTAAACACAAAGTTACATAAATCAGCCATCAAGGAGACCACGGCCAAAAGTTGAACAAATGCTCCTTTGTACTGTAGCTGAGAGCCCCTGAGTAACGCACACAAAACCAAGTCCTCCACTACACTCATTGTTTGCATGTTTTCACATGAAGAAACTTGTGTGCCATTCTGAAAATATGCAGTGCGTGAGGCATATGACCTCAGTGTGTACAAATCAAAATTACACCTGCGACTAAAAGATGAAACTGAACATTTGTAGTTTTTATACGCTGTTGTTTCCAGTGGTCGGCTACTTTAGCCAAGTGGGTGGAACATATAAAGAAAGTGGGCAGGGCCAGTCACAAGCCAGCGAGACACTCTTAGTGCTTTCTAGAATGTATTGACTTTGCCCCAGTAGGAAAGCCTTCTTTGTGAAACACATGCAAAGTAATTTTATACGCTCTTCATTCCTAAAGTAAATTATTGTGTATTCTGCATCTGACCAATAAAACTTTACAATTTATTTTCAATAACAATAATTGACAAAGGGTAACAGTTTTACAAATATTTTCACCCTTTAGATCTCAAACGTTTAAATGATTAGACAATGGGAAGAATGTCAGCCCTTTCTGTTGCAGATGTTTATGTTTGGATTTCAGAGCCCAAAAGCCCAAGTAAAAAAAAAGTATATTTAAATGTACTTGAAATGTATTTTATTTATCCTAAATATACTTCCAATATATTATTTTGGTATGTATATTTTGAAAGTATACTTCAAATATACTTAAATATATTAAATACATACTTATGGTTAAACATAAGTATACTAGAAGTATAATACTGGAGTATAATTTAAATACACTTTTTTTTTACATGGGAGTACCAATCAGATTTTCTGTTGTCATTGTCCAGACCCATCTTCTGGATGTATTTGGTAATACCTGTGTATTGTATATATGTGGCTCGCTACATTACCTTCTCCAGCTGGTTGATGCCCTCCTCCACGCAGCATATGGAGGCCACTGTCCTCAGGGCGTGTGGGTAGAGGTCGCTAAAGCAGTCCTGCCGGCAGATCTTAAACAGGGCCACCACAGCGCCCTCCTGTGGACAGAGAAAAGCATTATTAGCATCAGTATTAGTATCAGAATTGATATAGCATCACAAAACATTCTCAGTTTTTACAGTTTTTCCCGATTGCTAAAACACTAAAAGTGAATGCCCAGACCAAAGCGTTGAAACCGTACCCTTTGCGTGCATTTCGTACACACAGGCACCAAATGAATAAACACATTGTCGGCATGGCACCTTAAACAATTCTGTAACACACGGTGCAAAACACTACACACATTGGCAAATGATGAAACACTGTGTCAGCACGTCCATTCAATAGTTAAAACACACATGACATTAGCAACACTCCCGCACACATCGTAAAACACTTAACCTGTAACTGAACACCAATCAGTCACTATAATTCAGGTATGAGCACCTGTCGTGAGACAATCGCGAATATGGAGGCTGAAGGACCAAGGGTAAGGAGAAGATGAGGAAGAGACAGGGAAGAGTGAGAGGAGAACGAGGAAGAGATGGGGGAAGAGGGAGAGGAGATAGAGGAAGAGACTGGTAAAAACCAGACATCATCAAGAATGTCGCCGGGCAGTGCGGGGGCAACATCACCATGTGTGCCGCCATTAGTGGTCATTGGGTCCTCCATCACCATGCCACCCTGGGTCAGTACAACACTGTACACATACTGACATTTCTGCATGCACTACATGCCGCGGTCACATAGGAGGGACCAGGGCAGCCCATGTTCGTTGTCATCTAGGATAATGTCAGTTTCCACCAGGCTGCTCTGGTCCGGGACTGGTTCGCCAACCACAACCATTTCATGGTGCTGTACCTGTCCCCTTATTTCCCGTTCCACAACCTGATAGAGGAATTATTTTCGGCATGGCGGTGGAAGGTCTATGACTGCCTACCACATGCATGCGTGCTGCTCCTGCAAGCAATGGAGGAGGCATGCGGAGACATCGAGGTGGGGTCAATCCACGGGTGGATACGCCACTCCCGGCGAAATCTTCCCTGTTGCCTGGCGAGGGAGATCATCGCCTGTGATGTGGACGATGTGACGTGGCCCGACCCCAATCGACAAAGTGATCCCTGACTTGTAATGGGAGTTGTGGTACCTGTACAATGTAGCACTGAGGCTTGGTTGCGAGAATAAAAAGGGTTTAAAAACTACAAATGACAGTTGTGTCTTGAGTAAAGTTGAACAGTGTGTTGTGTCTGTTTGACTGTTTATTGTTCATGTGCATGTGTGTTCCCTATCAATCTGAAGAGGGCCTTTTGAAATCACAGTGTTAAGTTTTGATTGCAGAATGGCAGTTTTGACATGGCAGTTATATGTTAAACTCCAAGTGTTGTGTAAAGAATTCTTGTTTGGTGAATTTTGACATGATGAGCCAAATTTTGCATTTTGTTTGTTAGCAATTGGAAAAAACTGTAATGAGTTTGCCTGAGAAAATATCATGTTGACATTCCCTAAGTGAAGCGAACTAACCAATAGTGTGTCAAGTCCAATAGTCCTTTGTTCCTTTAACCCTAGTTCAATTCCAATTTTCTTAGTGAATATGAGAAAATATGACCCAACTTCCCACTCAACTAGGAAGTCAATAATAGAAACATTATTCACCATAAGAAGTGATTGCACAACTTCCTGTGTCAAGAAAGAAAGAGTTCCTCCCTGGCACATTTTCTTTCAAAAGTATAGAGTATGGCCTGACTTTCATAGACATGCTCCCCACCAGCCATCCCATTACTCAATAAACCTCATCCATGGTGTCTGTTTAAACTTGTTCACCAAAAATCTGTGGAGAACAATGGATTACAAGGGTTTGAGCAAACAGGTTTTATATGCTACCTATAATGGTTATTTACCTCTTTTCCAACAGGTAAACATACTTAACAAGCTAAAGCAGTCCCAGTGTCCAAATACGGTCATTTCCTCTTGCAAAACACTTGCTGACAGAATTCTATTCACTATGGAGATTGAAAGAATAACCTGAAAGACAAGGTCTTGTAACTACCCCCATTATCCTAATAAGACCCATTATAGCAGGTGTGGGTATGTCTCATTCACAGATAGGGCCACCCAGCCCAGCCTGAAGTGGCTAATCGTCCTGCCCCCTGCACTCTAACAGCTCTTCCCTTCTCTTCTCCTCCCACACAATACAGTCCCTGGAAATACATCTCGTTTAACCAATACCTGAGCAGCATTCTTTTTCAATCTTTCACTGATTCTGAAGCGCGTCACAGACCCCAAAACATGTTATTATTGCTTTTTATTATTTATGTGCAGGAGCCAACCTCACATATGCTTAAATTTGTATCCCATTTATTTGACAAGGAATGCTCTTTTTTTGGGCAATGACAGGATGTGTTGCATTAATCAGTGTATTTTAAAGGATTTTATATTAAATGCAACTTAGAAGTGTTTTGACATATGTACTGTATTTAAAAGCAGAAAAATTGCAATACATTACCCCCTGACCGGAGACCTACCGGTACATTTATGTTCTAAATTCTGCAAGGTCGTCACTTCTGATGGACTAAACAATTTAAATAAACTAAAAGTGTGCCCCATCGGCAAAATGTTTAAATTCATACATGATTAATCCATGAAACTTTTTTGGGCACAAATGTTTTTGTCTCTGGCTGGCAAGCCTAATTATTCAAAGTCACAATAGAGACACACTAGACCGAACTAAGCCTCTGTACTTACATGGTGTAAACGTGGTTATCAAGCGGGCCATCTTAAACTTTCCCATGTATTACTTTGAATGTTTCTAAACTCTGTGTGAACTTGCGCCTTTCATGTGATTTCAACAGGACTAGCATGATGATTTCTGACTGGAACTATGATTACGTCATGTTTAACAGGCTAACTTTCTTTTTTCCCAAAGAGATCAGCAGGAGAGCCAAGACATAGATTTGGTGATTCTGCTGTCCGTGTAAAATAAAATAAAAAAAATTGTCACCATTGGTAAATTACATGACAGTTTAATCACATAAAAAATACTCGGATCGTTCCTTTTCCTCCAACAAATTGGCTTGTGAACCAAAACACTTGTCTTTACCTTAAAATCATGTTCTTTCATTGCTTAACTCATATTTATTCTAAGGCAGATGTGTAGTGCACTAAAATAATAATACAGTTTTTCCCAATTGACCTATCGCCGGCCCCTCCCCCAAAACTGCCATTGTCCAATCACACATCATAGCAACCGTTACAATGTGAGCAGGTCCGACAAACACTGACTTCAAGCAGGACGGTTAAGCGGTGCGCCAACGGAGTTTGTAAATCGGACACTAGATACCCCGAGAGATTGTCTGGAGGAGTTGTGTTCTTTCCCTTCCCAAAGCCGAAAACACAACGTGAGCGGTGCCTACAATGGATAAAACAGTGTGGACGGCTCCACTCCCAGTTAAATGTGTCTAACATTACGAAGCATACGGAATGTTATGCCAATACGTCTGCTCAAACGTAAGGCTAACAGCTAACTAGTTACCGTGTTGTCTAGATCTACTAACAAGAGGCAAGAACACAACTAACCAACATTAGTTAACATGTTAGCTAACGCTAGGTTTGCTGCTGTTGTGTTGGGTCTTTGAGCTCCCCAACTTTATTTTTCGTCAGTTTACAACAAAGTTGAACATAGCGTCCCAACAAGCAACTTTAATTAATTTTGTTTTTATCTTTCATGTAGCATTTTATGAACGGATTAACTACCCAAGAGCATGACTGGTCCACAAGGCTGTGCTGATTGCGTTTGAGGTACAGGTCATGGTGTTTCTCAGATTTAGCTTGAGACCGGTAAGCATTAGCCTCGAGAGTAGCCGTGTCTCCTTCATTGCGTATTTTTATATTTTGAATATATACCTCCAGTGCATACTGTAAACCCTTTTGCCTCGATCTTGAGGATATTGCCGAGGTAAAGCTCCAAAAAAGGTAACTGACACGCACGGTATACCTTTTCCGTTATGGCAATCTGTTGCACTGGTCGGGTGTTTGACCATTTGTTTGTCGGACGTAGCAACATAAACTAAGGGGGGCGGGGCTCGGCGAAAGGCTAATTGTTACCACACAAAATGCAACATTTGGCTCATCGTGTCAAAACTCAACACACAATAATTCTTGACATAACACTTGGAGATTAACATCTAACTTGCAATGTCAAAAAGACATTCTGTAATCAAAACGCAACACTCTGACTTCAAAAGGCCCTCTTCGGATCAATAGGAAACACACAATAAACACAATAAACACAATAAACAGTCAAAGTAGACACAACACACTGGTCAACTGTATTCAAGACACTGCTATTTAGGGCTGCAACTAACGATTATTTGGATAATCGATTAATCTGTCAATTACAGTTTTTTCAATTGCTAACACACAAAATGCATAATTTGGCTCATTGTGTCAAAACTCAACACACAAGAATGCTTTACACAACACTTGAAGATTAACATTGAACTGCCATGTCAAAACTGCCATTCTGCAATCAAAACTGCCATTCTGCAATCAAAACTTAACACTCTGACTTCAAAAGGCCCTCTTCAGATCGATAGTTAACACACA
>JACXGM010006344.1:0-13431 GCA_016801145.1 Umbra pygmaea | reverse complement strand
AAACCAAGCCTCAGTGATACATTGTACAGGTAGTAAAACAACTCCCATTACAAGTCAGGGATCACTCCGTCGATTGGGGTCGGGCCACGTCACCTCGTCCACATCACAGGCAATGTTCTCCCTTGCCAGGCAACGGGAAAATATTGCTGGGCGTGGCGTATCCACCCGTGGATCGAGCCCACCTCGATGTCTCCGCTTGCCTCCTCCATTGCTCGCAGGAGCGGCACTCGTGCATGTGTAGGCGGTCATAGACCTTCCACCGCCATGCCGAAAATAATTCCTCTATCGGGTTGAGGAACGGGGAATAAGGGGGAATGTACAGCACAATTAAATGGTCGTGGTTGGCGAAACAGTAGGACCAGAGCAGCCCAGTAGAAACTGACATTATCCCAGACGACAATGAGCATGGGTTGCCCAGGTCCGTCCTGTGTGACCGTGGCATGTATGGCATCTAGAAATGTCAGTATGTGTGCAGTGTTGTAGGGACCCAGGGTGGCATGGTGATGGAGGACCCCTGACAACTAATGTCGGCACACATGCTGATGTTGCCCCCATGCTGCCCGGGGACGTTCTCGATGGCCTTTTGGCCGATGATGTTTCAGTCCCGATGTCTGGTTTTCACCAGAGTATTCCTCATTCTCCTCTCCCTCCTCCCCTGTCTCTTCCTTGTCTTCCCCTTGGTCCTTTGGCCTCCATGTTCGCGATTGTCTCACGACAGGTGCTCATACCTGAGTTCTATGTATAGTGCTAGAGATGTTAACTGATTTGTGTTCAATTATGGGTTTAGTGGTTTACTGTGTGTGCGGGGGTGTTGCTAATGTTATGTGTGTTTTGATTATTGAATGGACGGGCTGACTGCACAGTGTTTCATCATTGGCCACCGTGTGTAACATGCAACACTGTATGTAGTGTTTTGCACCGTGTGTTGCAGAATTGTTTACAGTGCTATGCCGAAAATGTGTTTATTCGTTTGGTGTCTGTGTGTATGACATGCATACAAACGGTACGGTTTCGACACTTTGGTCTGTGCATTCACGTTCAGTGTTTTAGCAATCAGGAAAAACTAATATTAGTAAATGGGTGTATTGTGATGGCAGATTGTGAAGAGAAATTCAAAGTATTTTCCACAAAATTTGTGTAAGCTGTGTTTCAATGTTTACCTACTGTACCACCAGTGGTGTGGGACTTTGGGGAAAAGAGGTAGAAATTATATAGGGCTCTAATGTACATGTTTGGAGGGGCCTTTAAATCCAGGAATAAAGAGGGGAGGGGCCCTAACAGACAGCCTATGCACAGGGCACAGAGTGAAATGCAAATGCCAATGCCTACTACAACTATACCACTGGCCATATGCATGCATGAGTCTGTCAAGTAAGTTAGTTTTGCACAGGCAAGAGTGAACACAGTCCATGTACTGTAATGAATGACTCAGCCCAGAATACATGATGGTTTGTGCGGGGGATTTGGATATGGTCACATGACTCCAGGCTAAACACAGACTGGTTAACACAGAAACAAACACAGTCTGGTCCACAAATTCTGACCCTGTGAACTGATTGGGTGACGCCACAGTCAGCGGACCCGTTGCTTGAAATATATCACTGCTGCTTGGCTTTATCGCAGACCGTTATGCAGCCCAGCGCACACTAACAGCACATCTATTACCAGTTCCAGGAAAAAGGGCTGGGGGAGAGGGGCGCAGAGGAGGGTGAAATATCGTTTCACCGTCGGTCAGAAGCAGACGGCAAAGGTGACAGATATTTAACAAAGAAGGCTGAAACTGCAACTTCGTCAGGGCTGCCAAAGCAGCTGGATGACGTAAGAGCCTGGCTACCTGCCGAAAGGTCAGGTAATTTACTTGTCCCCCCCTCCCGACAGAAGAGAAGAAGACAGACTATCTACAGGGGGACAGTAATGAACTGCCAACAGATGTTCTATACTCTGTATTTACTAAACCCAGTGGCAAACATGATTTCTTGTCCAGCCCTTTGAGGGATCTCAGAATGGGAGAGAGAGGGAAAAGGACTGAAAGGTAGAAAAGAGACAGACGGTCTCTGTATCAATCCTCAGTGCTAATGGGAACTGACCCTATTGATCTCATCCAGCAACAGGGGGGTTTGTTTGTGTGTGTTATGTTTGTTTGTTTTGAGTCTGTGTGTAGTGTTTGTGTTTTTTGAGTATGTGTGTTTGTGTGTATAGTGTTTGTAGTGTGTGTGTTTTGAGTCTGTGTGTTGTATTTTTGTGTGTAGTGTTTCTGTGTGTAGTGAGTGTATTGTGTTTGTGTGTGTAGTGTGTGTGTGTTTTGAGTCTGTGTGTTGTGTTTGTGTGTAGTGTTTGTGTGTGTAGTGTGTGTTGTGTTTGTGTGTGTAGTGTGTGTTGTGTTTGTTTGTAGTATGTGTGTGTAGTGTGTGTGTGTGTGTGTGTGCAGTGTTTGTGTGTGTTGTGTTTGTGTGTGTTGTGTCTGTGTGTGTAGTGTGTGAGTTGATTTTGTGTGTATAGTGTGTGTGCTGTGTTTGTGTGTGTTGTGTTTGTTTGTTTTGTGTTTGTGTGTTTGTGTGTTTGTGTGTTTGTGTGTGTAGTGTGCGTAGTATGTGTGTATTGTGTGTGCTTATTCTCCCACCCAGACGAGTCTTATCAAGAACATCCTGGCAGCATCTGGTTGGCTAATGGCCACAGGGATGTAGCGTCTGGCATGTCCCCTCTTATCTCTTGGAGGAAATGACTGGAGCAGTATAGCTCAGAATGGCTAGTGAATTCTAGGTGGACGTGACCCGAGCTCCAACTCTCAATTGATTCCTAGTTGCTTCCTGATCAGCAAGGGACATGCAGAGGTCTGGAGAGCTTTTTGGGATTGGACCAATTGTGAAGATATGGGGAAGTTGATGAGTGAAGTCAATCAAATTTTGACTAATTTATTTGTAATCAAATTTATTTAGTAAAGCACTTTTGAAAAGTTGTCACACAGTGCTTTGGCAGATACCCGGCCTAAAGCATAGAAGAGCAAGCAACAACAAGTGATACGCAGTGGATAGGACATACTTACTAGTAGGTGGAACCTAGGAAGAAACCTAGTTGGACTGGGATGTCGTAGAATCATTGTAAGTAAAACTGGGAAGGTCTTTGTGGACTTTTCAGTTACATATTGTTTAACCTATTAAGATTAACATGCATGGACCTCACATACCAAACAATAGCTCAGGTCTTAGGAGGTTATCAATTATTTTCTGTTGTTTTCCCTAGGGAATGTGTCCAGAACCTTCCCTTCTCGTCCTTCTAGATTTATGGAGACAAATGGGTGTGTCTATCTGAGGGATGTGTCTTATTTGAGGGGTGTATCTCACCTTGGCAATGATACTGCATAACTGCGGGCCATCCTGGGTAAGAGACAACAGGTTGCTGATGGCGCTGCCGATGGTGTACACACTGTCTGATGACTCAATCTGCCTTATCAAGATCTGGAGTCGGAGTACCAACACACACACAGACACAACAGACACAACAGACACAACAGACACACACAGACACACACAGACACACACAGACACACACAGACACACACAGACACGCACACACAAGAGAACCATTCAGGTATACAGCAAGGGACCTTTCAATGAAGGTTTACATTGAGGACCATTATTAATGTTAATTCATGTACTGTATATTCTGTATATCACTGGATTTTATCACTGGATTTATACAATTAACACAGTGACATTTATTTGTCTGAATTATGGTTAATTTCTACAGTACAGTACTTCACACTGTTGTGATCTTTAAAATAGAAGGGGAAGTTGGTAACCATTTATTTTCAGTTACAATGTCAATGTATATATGCTCTACACATCATACAGTCATACTGTTTAAATAATCAACCCCCTACTAAGGTTTAGAATAAGTGTTTAGGTTTAGCTTTCAATAAGGGTTAAGGTCAGGGTTAGGGATATTATATTTCTGAACAATGAGTAGATTTATGATTAATAAAAGAAGACAAAATGTTTGCCAGTCAAAATGTTTGACTGGCAAAACGTCACTGGCTCAGTTGACTTCCTATCTTGTTTAAGTCACGACCCTGAATCAAGTTGATTGGATAATGAAACGGCATACTCTGTGTGGGAATACTACGCATTGCATTCTTCCTTAAATAGCTACATAGATAAGTTAGAGCTGGATTTTTTTCAGCAATGGCTAGTGCAAATGAGGATATACCTAAAGAGCTGAACAACTTTGATCAAGTATTATTGATTGGTAATATCCAACCATACGTTTGATCTGGTATACAGTGAAGAAGGAATTTGGGAAGAGCTTCTGCCCAACTTTATTGGTTGAATATTGCTAAGCCTCTGAATGTTAACTAGATAAGTGACTGATCTCCTTGGTCAGTAATAATATTTTAAACTGTTCATAGACAAGACGTGAAGTGTTCTATTAAATGGCAACGACTGATTAGCTTAGCGGGTTGTGGATACAAATTTGTGGAAATACTTGTACAAATGATAATTAAAAAAGAAATTGGAAATTTATCAGTGACGGATTATGGTTAAATCTGTACCGACTGAAGACAGAAAGGACATATCATAGTTTTCGTCTCAGATGATATTGTGACTCGTAGTTACGGTGTTGTTAGCTAGTAAGCCAAGGGCTAATTTGTCTCATTTGTGCGATTGTGTGATAATTTCAACTTCATTTCAAAATGCATTGGTGCAGATTATAGTTAAATATGTACCTATTATAACAAGATGGGGCATATCTCTTGGAGTATATTGTGACCCATTTTAAATGTTACTATGTATCATCAGTAGCTAGTAGCTTTTTCAATAAATTCATCATTACTAAAGTGACTTGCAGAGCGCTGGGGCAAAGTTGGCATTCAATTCTGGACCTTCGTAACGTTCAAAGTAAAGTTGGCATTCAATTCTGTACCTTGTGGTATTTCAACTATAAAAAAAAGCAATGTATATGACATAAATTACTCTTGGATAACGTTTTTAAATTACTATATTAAATATTTGTATTTATCCTGGAATTGTCCATTAGATAAAGTTTAACCTCCTGCTAAACTTACATAATACATATATATGTATATACTGAATACAGTATACAAAAAAGTTAAATCAATATGAAACCACAAAACATATCCTTCGAATTACATTTCTTATTAAGCTACATTCTGGATGTGTACTGTAAATGGTACACAAGCCAGATCACTTAAAAGGTTAGGCATGTTTTAACGCACAAAAAACAATGGATAATTTGGGGCATGTACAAATTCTTATACCTGGATTTCATTGGCCAAGGCCATGTCAATCATGTGACTGAATGAATCGCTGACATCAGTGAGGATCTCGTGAATGGCCTCTCTCATGGACTTTAGGAAGAATTCATCTTCAGTATGAAGGCATCTGTAAATGAGAGGATGAATACATAAACCATCAACACTATAATAATTTACATTTTTCAACTATATATGAAAATATTCAGTGATTATTCAGACGTTGTATAAAAGTGTACCTCTCTGTTATGGTCGTTAACTCCATGCACTTCTCAAGCAAAGACTTCTCATACTGCACCAGGGGAGAAACAAATATTTCATAACACAATTACACAAAACGCAGAGACACACACAGTAAAACATGCATGCATGCACATTCATTTACCCTACATACACACACAGTATGTACACAAGCATGCACAAACCAAAAACAAAGCTAAAACATTTTGCCATACATTCTAGTCACAGCACCCTTCATATGCACACAGAAAATGGAAGAAATGTCTATGGGGATGAGCAGCTCCATATATTAATGAAGCTGAAATATTATATTAAAATGGATGAATGTGAGTGTACTGCATATCATACGGTGCAAGTGTGATTGCACATGCAAACCTGCAATTACTTAGTCACTATGTCAAATTACCGTATATGTGCAAATGTTTTTGGTGAATAATTTGTTTCTGATTCTGACCAGCTAATGCATGTTTTTCATAGCCCATTCAAGATGGTACCAGACAGGCAACTTACAGTGACTCATTTCAGATTATGTTGGCACTTTGCTATGGGCATGAATAGTTTATAATATCTACAGTATAAGGCTTGCAAGCATCCAATGTTCAGGAAGTCTTTCGTTTGTCCTTCAGGGGTTACTAACTGTGGAAAAAATGCAAATACTGTACCAAAGATGGAAAATACAACTGTAAAAGTAGCTACACTGAACAAAAATATAAACGCAACACTTTTTCCCCCCCCATTTATCATGAGCTGAACTCAAAGATTGAAGACTTTTTCTATGTACACAAAAGAGCTATTTCTCTCAAATATTGTTCATAAATCTGTCTAAATCTGTTAGTGAGCACTCGTCCTTTACCGAGATAATCCATCCACCTCACATTTGTGGCATTTTAACATGCTGATTAGACAGCATGATTATTGCACAGGTGTGCTTTAGGCTGGCCACAATAAAAGGCCACTCTAAAATGTGCAGTTTCATCACAATTTCAGCACAATGCCACAGATGACGCAAATTTTGAGGTGAAACCAGGGGTGTAGCACAAGATCCTGGGCCCTATGCATAGGGAGTCCTGATGGGCCCCCATGTTCCTCAACCGCCCCCCCCAAAAAGAATTGCGCCACCTAGCTACCTATGCCACTGATTAGCCTATTATTGCTAATTATTGACATTGTACCATATTCATTTAAAATTAAACATGTTGCAAATTAGGCTATTATAATGGTGTGTTCTTGATATAAGCTCACCTTGTTTCAAATCCAAATAGGAGGATGAGGGGTCTGTTGCTACTCCACTCCCTGGTGTGAGAGTTTCTGAGGGCCGTGTGTTTCACAATCTGCTGCTACTAAATCTGACATAACTATAATGTTGACATGATATGTATCTACCGATGAGCTACCAAGCCTACCTATGGCACTGATTAGCCTTTTACTGCTAAATATAGACATTATAGCCTATTAATTTAAAATTAAATATGTTTCAAATTAGACTATTATAATAGTGTGTTATATGCAAACAGCATTGTTACTCTAGTTTATTTACTTAGCCGTTAGCTCAGATTACATGTACTGTATAAACAATTTATTAGTTGAAAGTGTATGTTCTTCTCTTTTAATAGGTTGTCTCAATTTGTTTTTAGCACTAACAGTCGCAGAGATATTTAAGCAGTTTAGCACTACGGATTTCGTTTTCAAGTTTGTGCTCACCTTTCTTTGAAAAGAAGTCAGTTACCAATTGTTTCCCCTTAGTTTGTTTTCACTCTTTCTCCCATTTTTTTGGTAGCCTGATTTAGCTTTCTTTGAGAAAGACATTTCTACAGCAGAAGTTTGCGCTCCACCAGATGCTCCGCAGCCTACTGAATTGTTTGTGATTCCTGTGGTGCTGAATCCACCTTTTGTGGCTTTAAATCACTGCGTGGGAGTTGTCAGTTTCACTCCCTCAAAACCTTTGATACCCGCTGCATTGTGCTGTGTGATGAAACAGCACATTTTAATGGGCAGCCTAAGACACACCTGTGCAATAATCATGCTGTCTAATCAGCATCTTGATATGCCACACCTGTGAGATGGATGGATTATCACGGCAAAGGAAAAGTGCTCACCAACACAGATTTAGAAAGATTTGTGAACAATATTTGAGAGAAATACAGTAGGCATTTTGTGTACAAAGAAAAGTCTTAGATCTTTGAGTTCAGCTCATGTTAAATGGGGGCAAAAAAAACTGTTGCGTTTAGATTTTTGTTCAGTGTAGTTATGATTAAATAGCAAATTCATTGGTAAAATGAAGTGTACAACAAGTGAGAATGGAAATTCCTGATATTCCAGGAACTGGATCAAAGTTTTCCACCCAGAGGATGGTGCACATTCTCCCAGGAGTATTAGAGCCTTTTAACATTTTAGCTAATGTTGGTGCTCTCTTCTCAGTCACCCCGAAACCAATAAGTGGTTGAGTGGTCATGGAGATGGCAATTAGTCCCTAGATGAAGGAGGAGGAAGCTGGCCTGTTTGATAGCCAGCTTTCATCAAATATGTGTGTATCTTACCACAGAAGAGTTTTTAGATCTCCCACAGTACCTTTAAATCAGCTTTTGTTTCTTGTTGTAGGAAGATATTCAAAGTCATTAGCTGATCTCATTTCAAAGAGAGGGCATTTTGGTTTCACTTTCCTCACCCAATGTTTGTCGACTACCTTTAACCTTTCTCCAGAAAACCCCAAGGAAAGATAGGAAGAGGAAGTAGGAGCTGAGCAAATGGAATTGATAAAAGGCCTGTTTCTCCATCCTCACCTTCTGCATCTCTGCGGGGGTGTTGCGGGCAGCGCTGTACTCGTGTACCAGCGAGCGAACATGACAGTTAGCCCGGACAGCTGTGCTGTGGACCCGCTGCCAGCGCCCCTTCTCCAGCCGCTGGAACATCTTGCCCAGGTCTGTGCTGACCACCAACGCGCGCCGCAGCAGCGTCTGCAGGTTGTCTCGAGCTACATGGTCTCCCGTGGCAACGATGAGCTCTCCCTGGGCATCCTCCTCCACACCAATAGGCTTGGCCTGCAGCACACACATGCACTCCACCTCCGTCATGTGACGCAGGTCCTCCATCCAGCGTTGCACCGAGTCCACCTGGAGAGAGCCCATCCTGCTACACACCGACAAGAACATGCGGCTTTAGAGCATGCAGTGTTCTCTATTTAGAACATCGAATGGGAACTGGCTGTAACTTCCCTTGAATGTGTTGTTCAACTAACTGCAGAATATCTCACTGTCGTTAAAATGTTTTTTGAGAGCAGATCGTTCCCATTTCTGCATTTCCCTGTCTTTTGTGTTTGCTTTAATCACAGCTGCAACTGTGAGACTGTTTACTAGTACATTGGAATTACCTAGTGGGCAGTCACACTGAGGCTGGGGCTGCACTGTAGTGTCTGAAAGATGAACTGTGGTCTGGGTGTGGTCTGGGTGTGGTCTGGGTGTGGTCTGGGTGGGTGTGGTCTGGGTGGGTGTGGTCTGGGTGGGGTCTGAATGGGGTCTCTGTGTGGTCTGGGTGGGGTCTGGGTGGGGTCTGGGTGTGGTCTGGGTGGAGTCTAGTTGTGGTCTGGGTGTGGTCTGGGTGTGGTGTTTCATAAAGCTATGGTAGCTTTGATATCCTCCAGGTAATGGCCTGTCTGTGACAATGTGAGGCTAATACCTATTTGTCCTAAATGTACAAGGACTTTCACTTAGTAAACAGTTAAAGGTCCCATGTAAGTTGTGGGCTGGATAACCCTGTGGTATGTACATGTATGCAGTCATCATGGTACATTCTCTGCACAGCCTCGTGCACAGGTAGAGCTCAACTTGTGCAGAGCACATTACCGTTTTGCCCTTCTACTCTAAAATGCCCTTTTTGTTTGTGGTATTTTTTTATTTTCTGCCTGCAAGTGCTGGTTATTCATCCAATTTCCCAGTCCTATTAGATTTCTACTGTTGTTTTTTGGCACCGCATGCAAACATTTTCCCCAGTCTGCGCATCTGTACCAAGTGGAGCACAGGCAGCATAATATCTTTAATACTAATAAGATTGTCGATCATCAACATTTTGTGAATAGGGAAGATATGATGAAGTAGACTGTGGTACTATGTATTTATCACAATATTTTATTGCTGGCTTACATCCTTGGTCCTCCACTAGATCAAAGCTTTATTTAGGTAGGGTAAATGTATGGAGTTGATTTGGATATAATATAATGATAGGATATAAGGTTTACAGTCTGTTTGAGTGGAATTTAGGGACTACAGATAAAATTTAGCCCTGTAGCTAATTCTGGGACAGCCTCTTACTGTCCATTGTCCCTGTCAAATAAAAAATAAAAACTAGAGAAAAAATTGTGCTGGACAAAATATTTGCAGAATTTCACAATTTGAAATAGTTTTGCAGAGTACTTGACTCATCAGATTATACTACGTTTTTGCTCTTCCCAATGACACACATGGGACAAAATACAATAACATTCTATTTACATTTACATTACGTACATTTTAATTTTTGAAGACCATCTTATCCAGATTGACAGCATCCACTAGAGGAACTTAGGTTAAAGTGTCTTGCTCAAGGGCACAACACATTTTGCTTTCCCAGAAATCAAATGGTAAAGGTAAAGGTAAAGGTACTTTATTTGTCACATACACATACATGTAGCGAAATTCATTCTCTGCATTTAACCCATCCCTCAAGGGAGCAGTTGGCAGCCATTTACATTTACAGCCCCCGAGGACCAACTCAAGATCCAAATGGAAATCTATGATTTAGTGGCCTTCACAATTTTCTCTGTCCTAGCTAGTTTGTTGATACTGTCTTCAAGACAGGAAGAACATTTCACATCACAAAAACAAGAACAATGACTTTCAAATGAGGCAAAAAATTTGGACTATTGATATTTAACTGGTACAAAGAATGAGAGTAAAACATTGCCAAGGACATCTCTTGCTTCGGGTCAGAAAAAAGTGAATAACATACTCTTACCAGTGACAGACTATTTGAAGTTTTTTCCTTCCGATTACCAGATAATTGTTAATGAAATATGTGTAGCATTTGTTTAATAGAGAATAATAACATTGCTATAGTAATTAGTGAAATATTGAACAATAAGGGAATTAATGTGCTCCTATAACTATTAAAATCCAACTGGTGTAATTTGAATTATGAATAAGAGAAGTAACTTGCCAGAAGTCAAAATCTGATAATGGAACTGCATAATCACATTTGTTCAATAACAAAAGCAAAATAGAAACATAACCAGAAATAACAACTAGTAAGAATTAGAATATTGACTAGTTTTTAAATGATTACTAGAATGTTTGACATTTGACTAGTTCAAGCTTAACTGTAATAGTTATTTGTATGGATTGAATAAATATCTAAATAGTCTGTGTAACATTGACTAGTAAATCTGAAATAAGATTACAATTTTAACTACATAATGCACAAGTACTGGTTGCTTTTACATGACATAAAATCCCCAAAAAGAGTTTTCAAAATAAAAATATCTAGGGGTCTTACAATCAATAGAGTGGGAGAGAGGTCAATCACCCACCAATAACCGGAGGTGTTCAGACCTGTTAATCAAACCCATCATTTTCCCTCAGTGGAGAGACAATATTATCCACTGGGTCAAACAGGCCAAATACTTCATTCTCTTCAACCTAATGACCGTGGGCTTACTGGAGGCTTACAAGAGGGGTTTCCCTGGATGAGCAAAATCAACCACCCATTTAGAAGTGCTAAGAGGTCGATCGTAACACACTCCTTTGCTTTGAGTAAACAAGGATGTGGAGGTTTTCCGATCTATACGCTGGACTCACCGTAAATACAGTCACTGGTTAAGAATTGGCTATTGCATTAGGTTGAAATCATTGCTTATTGTGTAGACAGATATCTAATACTACCAACATCAGGTTATTGGGTGCAAACAAAGGAAACATAATTGTGTTAATTTTAAACAAAAGAAAAATCCAATTGAAATGGTCAACATCTACCTTTGACATTAATTTGCAGCTGACTGGCAGTGGGGGCCATGTTAATGATGAATGATAACTCACTTAGGTTGTTCCCTAGTCAGGTTTTATTATTGACCCAAAGGAACAAACACCGCCGGTCCTTTGTCCACAGATTGAGTTTCAGCTTGGAACACAGGCCCAGGGAAACATCATCGTGCCATGGAAAAGGCGTGGTTCCAGTTGAGAGTATTTTTTATATCAGACAGCATTGAATGTTTACTAAAGAAAAACATTAATTGGCTTGATGAGGTCAGCAGTGGTGTCTGATTGCATTCTGAGGCAGACTGAAATGACTCATGTATAAAGACACAGCCGAATACATCAGTCTTTGGAATATGGCTATTAAAATATGTACATTTTATTGAGTTAATGTTAAAAACTGCCATTTCACTGGAAAAACAGGAATTCAAGTGTATTCATTTTCTCTTTATAATTTATCTTTCACTCTTTCTTTTCACAAGAACCAAACCCCAATGACAAAACAAAAGATACATTCTACTCTGGCACCTCAGGAATTAACATCTTCTTCAAAATCTTAATGTGATGATGTGGCAGCCTGCACCTTAACGCTGGCTGTCTTTCAAAGCTATGCAGGGCTGGATGTGGTTGGTCCTTGGATGGGAGCCCACTTTATGCTATGATGCTAAATGTCCATTAGGGGGCACTGTCTTCCCTCTGGTCTAAAAATCTAATCCCAGGGCAGTGATAGGGACGTCGCCTTCTGTTGAGTGTCTTCAGTTGGATGGGAGTTCAACAGTTGTTTCTCTTTGTGGTTACAACTTATCTTATGGCACTTTCTTTTTTTCAAGATTTTTTTATAGGGGGGATATTTTTTAATCATTTTTTTATTGATGGTACGTGAGGAAGCAGGCGCACGGGAGACAGAGACGAAGGACACAGACAGTAGGCCAAGCTGGGACTCTAACCTCCATCGCCAGGTGGCATGTGTAGAACAGAACTCAGACCACTACACCAACTCTGGCACAATCCTAAGGCACTTCTTACAAGATCAGGGGTGTTAACCCTTGTGTCCTGCCTACATTTTCAGGTTTGCCAATTACATCATTATAGCCTCCTAATGATCCCCAGTTCCAATTAATGAAATGAACAACTCTTTCACTATTAGATAGTTTTACTATACTACAAGTACAGTAGGCTTATATAAAAATAATCATGGATTGAAGTTGTTCTGGATAAGGGAAGAAAGATATGTTATGCTACGCCAGCAGTTCTCAAACAGGGTGCTGGTCTTGCTATTAAATACAAATGTGAAAAGTTTTAACTTGATGGTCAGATATTAATAGCATCCCAATTAGCCCCAGAGACGCCCACCACAGAGCTGCAGGAACACGACAGAGAAATGGTCGCTACAAACCGTAACCAAGCAGGTCGTTCCAGCAATCAGGCGGGTGGCACCCCTGCACCTACCTGGACCCTCTCAATGGAGCCAAAACGAATCAGTCATATGTCATGGGTGAAGGGGAATATAAACCGGGTACACAATTTAATGCCAATCATTTGTTTAATAAGCCTTGAAGTAGGCTCCATTTTATCAGGTGAACATGAGTCATCCGTGTAATAAAACAAAAAAATTAGGTCCAAATATGGATTTGTACTACAATACTCTTGCTATCTTTACATGATATTATATGAACTATCTGTGATAGAGTATATGAACATATATATATAAATCGACATAGTGTGAGCACCATAATTCATTGGACAGTGACTATATTTTTTTATTTTGGTTCTGTACTCTAGCTCTTTTAAAAGGATACAATGAGGTTGAATTGCAGATGTTCAGATTTAAATTGAGGGTGTATTCATACGTAACAATGTGTAACGATTCCCAGTTCCCCTTCCCTGGACACTGCCACTTCCCTATTCCATCCCGCTCAGAAC
>JACXGM010006343.1:0-33017 GCA_016801145.1 Umbra pygmaea | reverse complement strand
CGGGCCACGACAGTTCGTAGACGTCGCTGCCAAATTCTGGGTAACAATACCGATTGAATGATACTGTGAAATGTCAAACACAAGTTCCTCGCATATATCAATGTTTTTTGGGAAGAATCGCATACGAATCTCGGAGCTACACGGGAAGAGCTGTCGAATCTCTCTTGAATATCAAAAAGAAAAACAACTTTACCCCGGTTCCACACGTGAGGCCCGGGAAACACTTCTCTGACCCCCGACCATCAGCACTGGTTCCCCTCAGGTCTGCGTTCTATCACCCCTACTCTTCTACCTGTACACCAACAGCTGCACATCCAGTCACAAATCGGTCAACCTCCTAAAGTTTGCAGATTACACCACCCTCATCTTATTAGTTTCTAATGGATATGAGTCAGCCTACAGGTTGGAGATTGACCATATGGTATCCTGGTGCAGCCAGAACAACCTGAAGCTCAATGACCTAAAGACAGTGGAGATGGTAGTGGAGAAGCCCAGCTGCTGTTCCCCTATTACCCTGTGTGTCTCCCCAGTCAAGTCTTTGTAGTACTTCCGCTTCCTGGGCACCACCATTGCCCTGGACCTTAAGTGGAAGCTAAACATCAGAACAACAGAGGATGTACTCCTCCCTCACCATCTGGTACCCTACAGCCACCACCAGGGACAAGGGCAGGCTGCAGTGCCTCATTCACTCTGCAGAAAGGGTGAATGGATGTAATCAGCCTCTGTTACTAGACCTACACGCCTCCAGATCTTAGAGGAGCAGCAAAGATGTGGCCAATCCCACTCACCCTGGAAATGGACTATTCAGAACTCTTCCCTCCAGCAGAAGGTTGAGGTATATCAAGACCAAGACCTCTTGCCACAAGAACAATGTATTTCCTACAGCAGTAGGGCTCATGAACACGCCTCTGAAACCAAACTGACTCTGCTCCACCCCAACCACTCACTGCAAATAACTGTACAGATAGAGTACATATACACACAACATTATTGGGTAATTAAAACAATACAGGCATAACAATTTTTGTAAAAATACTGAACAGATGTTTGCTTTACAACAATTAAAAGCAAACAGCATATATGGTTAATATTTGACATTTACCTCTGCTAGATCACATTTATTAAGACAAGTGCTATTAGCTTTTTCTAATAGTATGCAATTGTTATCAAGAATGTAAATGATAATCAAGACATGGTGGAATAAATATTGTTTATCATGAAGAAATTATATTGAACAAGGTTTTCATCATTAAAAATACACATTTTACATTCAGTATTTAATGAAAATAATGAATGAGCCCCATTGAACACACATTCATGTCAGTATTACACACCTGCTGACTGGCTGGTCCTAGGGCTGTCTGCTGACTGGCTGGTCCTGAGACTGCCGGGTGACTAACTGTTCCTGGGACTGGGTTTTGACTGGTTGGTACTTGGGCTCGCTGTTTACTGACTGTTCCTGGGACTGGATGTTGACTGGCTGGTATTAGGGCTGGCTGCTGACTGGCTGGTCCTGGCACTGGCTGGTCCTGGGACTGCCGGTTGACTGACTGTTCCTAGGGCTGACTGTTAACTGGCTGGTCCTGGTTGTTGACTGGCTTGTACTAGGGCTGGCTGCTGACTAGCTGGTCCTGACTGTTCGATCTCATCCTCTTCTGTAACTCACTGTCACTCTCCAATTTGATAGAGACTATGGTGCTTAGATCAGAACATGCTCATGATGTTCAGAACATACTTGATCTTCCAAAATGGAAGATGCTCCTTCCACATCAACTTTGCAGTCTTCTAAAACCATTTCTATGGCCCTCTAAAGAGAATATTTTTGCCATACAGATTGATTGTGGTAAGGAGCCACATACAAACATCTGTTTATTTGTTGTGTTCCCAATTTGCAGCTGAGCATAGATTATTGAATAGAGTATTGAATATTTTGAAATAACATTGTGCAGTTTCCCTCAATACTTGTGTAGTTTCACAGATTATGTAGGGTGGAGAGTGCAGGAAGAGTATGTAAACAGACAGATTATTTGAACTGTAACAATGCTATAACCGAATATTTCTCTGTAATTACTCACATTATAGAGGGTGAATATTGCGGAAGGTAGACACAGAGACACCCACACCTGACCCAGGTAGGAGGAAGGTACAAAGCAAACATTTTGTAATTTTTTTGTAATGTTTACAGGTTTTCACCTATTTCATTGTCCCATCACATATGTAATGTGAACGTTTCGGGGGGTGCCCAGTGTGCACTCAATGAAAATGTGTTCTTGTACATGTTACATTTTTTTAAATTCCAAAGGCTGTGCAAAATGTGGGTTTCCACTATAAACAATTTGAAAGTGGTTTGAGGTTTCTAATCCACATGGTTAAAATGCTTTTGAATTAATAACTTTGAGGCATGTAATATATTGACAGTCCCTAACCATAAGCAGAACGCTGTGTACTTTGTCTGATACACCGGGAGATCGTGTTGCTGAGTCCAGGAAAACAGGACTAATCTCGGGTTTCGAATATCCGTAGAATATCCAATATCTTTACCTCGGTGTTTGGCACAGTCAGAATTCAAACCGGCAAACTTCCGACTACAAGTCTGACTTCCTAACTACTGAGCTATATCCGCACCAGGATAGGAATAAAGTTGCTGCTACACACTGATAAAATCTTCATACAATTTCTTAATTTTCCAAATTGGCCACCATTTTAAATGAAACCCACAACGTTGGTGTTGCAAGTTTCATGCTCTTATTAAACTCTGAGTCTGGCTGGAGACTGCGCCAACATGACCCCATGCAATGCTGTCCTAGCTGAGCATTTCAGCAAAGCCTGAATGTACCAACTCAAGTCTCCCACGCCTCTCATTTAGATTAGTTAACACACTTTGACTTCCTATGAATTTCCATTGAGGAAAATCTGTGGTGGTGTGTGTATCAGAAACTGTTTGTATAGAACAATGATTTGTGGAGTCCTAGAGTGGTCACTCACTGCCTTACAGTGCAGCTGTGTCATTGGGGCCAAGAGATCAAATCCGACTTCTGTGATTAGTAAGCAATGACTTGTGATTTTTGTTTTATGCCTAGGGCTGTCACTATTGCATATTCAGAAAGATATTTGTGCAATGTGTAAAAAAATGCATGTAGTCCAAAGAAGGCAAGCAAAGACATGTTTTAAGACTGAAAGCAGGAAAGGGGAAACAGGAAGAACAAACTCATTTCTGTAAAGTTTGGCATTTTCAAAACAACTCCACAGACTCTTGAAGGAAAATAAACAATACAGAAGGGGAATGGCGAATGGAGTTAAAAGATACAGAGCCCTTAAATACACATTATTTGTCTGCTGTTACATGTTTTGGGTAAGTCATCAAAATGATATAATGAGTAGCATCATAATGATGACTATTTAGTTTGCTAATGTATTTTACTCCTCAGAAATAAAAGATACATTATATCTATGTATGTCCTAGGTGTATGGATTTGAAACTTAATATATAACAAAAAGACTGATGTTTATTTAATGATTATTCATTATTTCTTGAATGACAACCTTTCTAAACAGAACAACATCACATTGACATGCTATTTTCATTACTGACAGGGAGTGGGGTTGTAAAAGTTCAAATCTATGAAAACTATTTTAACATTCCTTTTCTCAGGTAGCAAGTGCTGTTCTAATTGCAGTAGGAATATACGCCAAGGTTTCCAAAGAGACAGGTTAGAGATGAAACAAAACGTTTAATCTTGTATACTCAAATAGTCAAGTACATATAACTTAGTGTTACATGAGTCCCTGATGAGGCAAATGTTTGTTTGTTTGTTTGTTTGTTTGTGTGATCAAAGATGTTGTTGACACTTTGACGACTGATCCAGCACTCTTGCTGATCATCGTTGGCTCCCTGATGTTCATCATCACATTCTTTGGGTGTTTCGGAGCGTTGCGCAATGCAACATGCCTACTGAAGACAGTAAGGGCCCCTTGTACCGGACCATAGTTTACAGTATCACTTTGAATACATAGCCGTATGCATTGGAAACCATAAAATTATAAACATTGTTTCTATCACTATAATCATTAGAGTAGTTAATGCCATGTCTTCCAACTGTAATTGACTTTGGAAATGTTCTTTCTGTTGTCAGTTCTTAGGAATATTGGTGGCAATCTTTATATTACAGATTGTAACTGCAGTGCTTGGATATCTATTCACTGACATGGTAAAATGAGGTTTCTGAAAAGTTATTATTCTGAGATTATTATTGCATCTGGCAGTTAACACTTACAATGCCACCAATTAAATGACAGTTTCACCAATGGAAGATTAGTATCAAATATTGATCAATAAATGTTTTTCATTCAGGTTATGGAGAGAACAGAGAAGTTCATGCAAAATGCAATTGTGCGCTATCGGGAGGATTTGGACTTGGAAAATGTTATTGACTTTGTCCAGAAAAAGGTAAATTACTCTGATTATCACCCAGACAACGTGCTTCCACTGGCTCAGATCACCAATAAAAATAAGTTATTAGCATCATTGAGATACAGAGTTTATTGTAGGTCCATTGGTGTATAGTACATATACTGTATGTGTAAACAGTATATTTGTTTAATGATGTCTTTGGATAAAAATATCTACTAAATAAAAATTCTATTACTCTATTTTTTACTAATTATCCATATATTATATGTTACAACCCATTAATAAATGTTGTATAGGTCTATATTAATTAAAATGTCTGTCGGTTCTAACTGCAGTTCCAGTGCTGTGGCGTTCATACATATAACGACTGGTCGGATAACGTGTACTTCCAGTGCTCTGAGGAAAACCCCAGTCTGGAAGCATGCGGAGTGCCTTTCTCCTGCTGCCTGCGAGTGCGCAATGAGGTCAGACAAATACAAATCTCTAAACAGAATAATTATCATTAATTATGTTGGGCACACTTTTTTATATTCTTAACTTAGCGTCATTTAAGCATTACAGTATCAAAATTATCTTTGCTATGGTTATGAAATGAGAAGAAATAGACCATAATATTATGAACTGCATATTGACAGAACAACTGATAGCCAACTGTTGTCCTTGCTAAAATACATCCTTTGTTTGCCGAAACTGGGGCAAGGGCAATATTACACGCAGACGATCCTTCAGTAAAGCAAACTCAATCTTTACCTGACTGACAGGTTTTATTGTGTATTCACAATAATGACCCATCCATTGTTTTCCCTCAGACTGTGTTCAACACCATGTGTGGCTATGTGGTCCAGAGTATGGATCCAGGTCCAGCAGGCAGGATCGTGCACACTGCTGGTTGCCTGGATAAGGTTGTGTGGTGGGGGAAAAAGAACCTCTTCCTGGTGGGGTGGATTACTATGGGTCTGCTCTGCCTTGAGGTAAGACATGGCTCAGAATTTAAAATTTGAAATTGGTTGGGTAAGACCTGTTTACTTTATTCGGCTGCACATTCCAAAAAACATTCAGTCCAAGATAAGCACAGATCAGACATGTGCAAGTCCCATTCTAATTAATTACAGTAAGTGTTGAAATAGATTTGTTTCGACTTGTTCAGGCAACTCTAATGTTAACACAGAGATCAGTAAGATGTTTACACAAATTCACAATGCATAACACTTGCATAATTGTCTATGGTATCAGTAATTCAATATACTTGATATGTTGTGAATTTTCTGCCTTGTTCACAATTAGATAATTAGTTTACTAGTACAATTATCACATTCCACTATATAATGTATTAGGTCAGCTCAGAACAAGTAGATACACAAACAGATATGCAAATTAAAGAGATGCAGAAACAGTTCTTTGAAAATGACTTACAGTGAGCACTACTTTTCAGTGGACAGTAACCATTTTTTAAAAATTATTTTAGTTCTGCACTCTAGCACTTTTAGTTTGAAAGGATAAAATGTCAATGAGGTTGAAATGCAGGCTTTAATTTGATGGTATATATATATACACATATTGAATGGTCCTTTCAGAAAGGACAGAGCCTTTTGTACATGGTCCCCCCCATTTTTGGGCAGTTTAACATAATGTAGAAAAAAATATTTGTCAATATTTGGTGGCATATCCTTTGTATGCAATGACGGCTTGAAGTCTGCGATGTATCGACATCACCAGACACTGGGTATCTTCCTTGGTGATGCTCTGCCAGGCCTGTACTGCAGCCATCTTAAGTTCCTGTTTGTATCGGGGACTTACCTCCTTCAGTCTCCTCTTCTGTATGTAAGATGGATGTTGAATTGGATTCTGATCCAGTGATTGCCAGTCAGGGATTTTCAACTTTTTGGCCATCAAAAACCCCTTCGTTGCTCAAGCAATATGTTTAGGGTCATTGTCTTGTTGCATGATGAAGTCCCGTCCAATGGGTTGGAGGCATGAGTTTGAGCAGATACAATATTTCTGTAGACTTCCAAATTCATTGTTCTACTTCTGTCTGCAGTCACATCATCGATGAAGACAAGTGAGCCTGTGGCTCAAGGCATAACACCTGCTTTACCATGCCACTCTCATTTGCATAATGAGGCAGAAATGCATACAGAAATGTAAAAATGCCAGGGAGAAATAAATAGCGTTGAAGAAATAAATAGGGTAAAAAAATAAAGGAAGAATAAAACAAGACAAAAATATTATAATCTACACATAAATACATACATTTAGAAAATAAGTCATTAATAAAGTTGAAAATTATAACGGACAATAAATAAATAAGGTAATGATTACACAAAGGTGAATAAATAAAGAAGCTAATTAAAAGAGATATATACATTAATGTCTCATTGTATAATTTAATTACTGCCTACATTTATTTATTTACTGTATTTATTGTGCAATTAATTGTATGCTTATTTATTTTTTGAGCATTTATTTATTTATTTCTTATTTTGTCAGACTTGGTCCTCCATAGAAAATGGGGGGACCATGTACAAAAGCTTCTGTCATTTCTGAGCGGTTCATACGATATGTATGAATATTCCCTCAAATTAAAGCTGACAGTCTGCAATTCAAGGTCATTGTATCCTATAACACTCAAAGAGACCAGGACCAAAATAACAAACAAAAAATTGGTTACTGTCCAAAGAATTATCGTGCTCACTGCATATGTGCTTGTATGAATGTTTGTAGTGTCCATATACATTTTTCATCATATAGCACTTTTTTTTCTCACAGCTGTGTATGATCACTTTGGCATCTTGCCAAGTGTCTCGCATAGCGATGTCTCAACAGAGAAAAAAACAAGGTGGCGGAAAACCATCTAGAGAAAGACTAGACAGCAATGTGTGGTTACCTGCCTCCTGGAACGGCCAAAGTGAATGAGAAAGCTGTTCGGTCAGTTGGAAATTATCTATAACTTTGAAAAGAAGTAGTCTTTCAACAGTGAATCTATGTACAATAATGTCAAAATGTTTTTCATGAGAACCGTACTTCACTATGAACTTTGTTAAATGTTTAAAAAATTGTCATTTTGATAATCACTTAGATTTTCCTTGCAATCTTATTTGCAGGCTATCAAGAATGTACAGTAATAAGTCAACTGAACCACTCATGTTTACATACTTTTAATCTATGGTTGACCCCTGAAAAACAAACTGAAAACACTGGCATTGCATGAGCCATGCTAAATGTAAGCTCTAAGTATGGCACTTAGCTGTGTTATATTGGCCCCATACACAAATATCCCATGTGCATTTTTGCTAGCATAAATAGGTAACCAATGCATTAGAACAGTAAAAACACTGCTTTTATTCAAGCGGCATTCAAACCATTTGGTTTATAATCTATAACATAACAACCTTGAAGGTTTCTGCTTATTAACGCTTCTACATACAACAACAACAACATTATACTACAATTGGTATATTTGTACTCCTACGTGTCTTTCATGACATGAGCTATTAAATAAACATATCTCACAGTATAGTAATGTACATAGTTTAAAGATTTAAGGCAAGCTAAATGAGGTGATCCCAACCTAGTTTCTATTTTAATATCATTAAATGTGGGAAGCATAAAGTTACGATAAAAAGCAACAGCACACAGCAGCCACTTACAACAGCAAACAGTATTAAAGATGCCTTTCACAACATTAGTTGATTTTTAGACCTCTGGGTTCTAAAAATATGAATATAGGCTAAAACGGGTCCCTGCTCTGTACTTTGTCTCTCTCTCTCTGATGTGTCTAGAAACATATTTTCTCTCTTGTTCTACTGTGTCTAGAGATTGGGCCCACCTTGCAACTTCATTAGATGTAACTGTACAGCTCTAGTTTGATTGAAGGTTCTGGCCATCGTACTTCCTCCTCTTTAGGAAACCATACATCACACATTGTTGGGGATTCCCTGCCTGAAGCTAGGTAAGGAAATGGCTACCATAGCGATGAGTAACACTTTTGTGTTACAAGCTAACTGCAGTAAGACAATGATTCTGCCTAAACATATTTTTATAACAACAGTGTTGCAATTACAAAGTCTGTCCTGTTTCAGTGTATCAGTTGTCTTACAGCAATTGGCACGTGTGAGAGGGTTTGGTTTTAAGCATCAGGGCCATGAAGTTGAATTGAGTGGGATTGTACCCAGGGATCTCTGTGATGGCATTGTGTGAGCTGTTTGGTCTCTGCCGGGATGTGACCCTGTACTGGGCCTTGACGTTCCGGAGCGGGTTGTATTCCGGACTGACGACAGCCGGACAGCGTAATACTTCCCTGATGATGTAGCCCAGCTGAGAGATAGCCACGAAGCCATTCCTGTAGGTCAACATTTTGGTGACAGGAGAATAGATGTACTGGACAAACAACAGACTCCCTAGAACAAAGAAGGTTTACAGAATGTGTTTGAAATCAAATCAACTTTCCTTTTGAATATACCTTTTGCTGATATTGGTCCATTTGTGTATAATTGACTGAATAAAAATAGAAAATCTAAAGTGTTAGTCCTATGTTTCATGAGCTGAAATAAATCATCCTAAACATTTCACTTACAAGCACTTAATGTTTTCTCAGACAGGGGAAATCCATAGATTACAGCCTACTTAATTTGTTTACCCTAATTGATTTCCTTATATTAAATATAACTCTTTGAATTTGTTGTATGTTGTGTTTTTATACATGTTCAGTATACATGTTTGATACAATATATGTTTTTAAATGTTTTTTTGAATAGCTTTGCTTTAATAGTAAAATAGCTAACTAAAATAAAAAATGGTAGGTAAGGATACTTACCACTGGGAACATCCCAGACTTTAATGGTTCGATCCTGGGATCCAGTGAAGACGTACTGGTCACTCTCAGAGAAAGCTGCACACAGAACCCCTTCAAAAAAGAAGCCCTAAATTTCACAAGGCACAAGAAAATTAACATAATTCAATGGTTTACTTTATTTGGAGTGTCAATTGGTAGTTTCTTTACAAACTAAATAAGGACCATCAATAACATTTCAATGAACTATTAACTAACACACTACCCTTAAAACACATTATATCCCTAAACTTATCCCTTACCCTAATTCCAAACCAACCATGATTGTTAGCAGTTTGTTGGTAGTTATTATGAATATCTATTGAGCCATCCATCCATCCATTTTCGTCCGCTTATCAGGGATCGGGTCGCGGGGGCAGCTGCTCCAGCAGGGGACCCCAAACGTCCTTTTCCCGAGCCACATTAACCAGCTCCGACTGGGGGATCCCGAGGCGTTCCCAGGCCAGGTTGGAGATATAACCTCGCCACCTAGTCCTGGGTTTTCCCCGAGGCCTCTTCCCAGCTGGACGTGCCTGGAACACCTTCCTAGGGAGGCGCCCAGGGAGAATCCTTACCAGATGCCCAAACCACCTCAACTGGCTCCTTTCGATGCAAAGGAGCAGCGGCTCTACTCTGAGATCCTCACGGATGACTGTGATTCCCACCCTCAATCTCTAAGGGACTGTGAATCTCTAAGGGAGATGCCCGCCACCTTCCTGAGGAAACCCATTTCGGCCGCTTGTACCCTGCCTTCTGGCTCAGCTCTCTTTTCTTCACAACGGTGCGATATATTGAGTGTAATACCGCCCCCGCTGCGCCAATTCTCCGACCAAGCTCCTGCTCCATTGTTCCCTCACTCGCGAACAAGACCCCAAGGTACTTGAACTCCTTCACTTGGGTTAAGGACTCATTCCCTACCTGGAGTAGGCACTCCATTGGTTTCCTGCTGAGAACAATGGCCTCAGATTTAGAGGTGCTGATCCTCATTCCAGCCGCTTCACACTCGGCTGCGAACCGATCCAGTGAGTGCTGAAGGTCACAGGCCGATGCCATCAGGACCACATCATCTGCAAAAAGCAGCGATGAGATCCTCAGCCCACCGAACTGCAACCCATCCCCACCCCGACTAAGCCTCGATATCCTGTCCATAAATACTACAAACAGGATTGGTGACAAAGCGCAGCCCTGGCGGAGACCAACCCTCACATGAAACGAGTCCGACTTAATGGCGAGAACCCGGACACAGCTCTCGCTTTGGTCATACAGAGATTGGATGGCCCTAAGAAGAGACCCCCTCATCCCATACTCCTGCAGCACCTCTCACAGTATCTCCCGGGAGACCCGGTCATATGCCTTCTCCAAATCCACAAAACACATGTAGACCGGATGGGCATACTCCCAGGCCCCCTCCTGGATCCTTGCAAGAGTAAAGATCTGATCCGTTGTTCCACGACCAGGATGGAATCCACATTGTTCCTCTTCAACCTGAGGTTCGACTATCGGCCGAACCCTCCTTTCCAGCACCTTAGAGTAGACTTTACCAGGGAGGCTGAGAAGTGTGATACCCCTGTATTTGGCAAACACCCTCTGGTCTCCCTTTTTTTAAACAGGGGAACCACCACCCCAGTCTGCCACTCCTTTGGCACTGTCCCAAACTTCCATGCAATGTTGAAGAGGCGTGTCAGCCAAGACAGCCCCTCTACATCCAGAGCTTTCAGCATTTCTGGACGGATCTCATCAATCCCTGGGGCTTTGCCACTGTGGAGTTGTTTGACTACCTCAGTGACTTCCACCAGGGAAATTGACGACAATCCCCCATCATCCTCTAGCTCTGCCTCTAATATAGAGGGCATAGAAGTAGGATTCAGGAGTTCCTCAAAGTGCTCCTTCCACTGCCCTATTACCTCCTCAGTTGAGGTCAACAGAGTCCCACCATTAATGTATACAGCTTGGATGGTTCCACGCTTCCCCCTTCTGAGATGGCGGACGGTTTTCCAGAAGCACTTTGGTGCCGACCGAAAGTCCTTCTCCATGTCTTCTCCGAACTTTTCCCACACCCTCTATCTATTGAGCATTTACAGATATTAATTTTAAATATCCAAATAGAGTTATCAAAGTATACATAGTGCACTCCGTGGGTTCATTCATTTGGGTTTCAGATTCTCCCTGATAATAGGAAAGAACCACAGTCCAGTGATAAATGCACAGACCGTTGACTTTTAACCTCTGACCTTGTACTCCATGGTGTGATCCAGAACCAGGGGGTTTAGACCCCACAACCTTTGCACGGCATCCTCTGATCCCACCAGGGCGTGTGTCCACCAGTTACTGATTGTCACACAGGTGACCCTGCTACAGTGTCCTTCCAGGGAGGAGGCTGAGGCTGACTTAAAGTCGTAGAGTATGACCTTGTAATAAACAGGAGATGGGACACCATTACCGGTACAACAGATTCAGCAACTTCTTAAGAAAAATACTAGGTCTGAAACGGTACACAGGTACATAACCATACAGTACGGTACAGGGTGCTATTCGTGGGTTCGCACATGAACCCGAATACATAGAATATTTCATTTCTAAACCAATGGCTAGCTAATCTATTTTGAATGGTTCTTCAAAAAATCGAATTATTATGAATATATTTATGAGCCTTTGCTCAAATCGTAATCGACATTGTAATCATTTTTTGGCACTTTTTCAGCTTTTTAAGAGTAATACCAGAGAGCTAGACATACAATGGCGAGTGGTGGTGATGAATCATCATGGCAAAATCCTCCACTTCTCTACAGTCAAAATTAGACTGATATTGCTAAAGGTCAGGCTTGCCTGTTATTATTATTTATCTCAGACATGTACAGAAAACGATTAAGATAACATGACATGCGCACATTTTGTGAAACAATTTCCTGTACGTCTCGGGAAATAACTTCAGTGTCTTGGATCTTTCGCAAATTTATATATGCCCTGTTTCAATTACAACAAAAATGAAGACGACATGTTTATAGCTCTACCCAGAGCCCTGAAGAGAGACAGTTGCATCATCTACGTTCACTTCATCTGGCAAGTTTTTTTTACAGCAATGGCGGATTATGGAGACCCAAAATAGTTCCCAACAACATGAGCAAAATGACACAAATGAGGAAGTGAGGAAGTGCCTTAAACCTGCATTCTATCTGAATTCCATCTGGGGGTGATCTGTCTGGTTGCAAAAGAGCTCGGTTTCTGTAATAGTCTATGAGAATGAGAGACACGTCTCAATTTATTACCTCAGTAAACATTTTCAGATTGAGTATATGGTCTCAATCGCTAGATTTAAGCCTTCTGCAATATGTAATGATGTTCATTTTTTTAAATGATGGTCTCGTTGATTTTAAAATCGCCGATAAAGCAAAGGGGTGTGGCTATGGCTTTCGGTTTTACGACAAGACACTCAAAGGAGTTTTATTTTTTCGGTAAGTAACGCTACATTTTGTTTTACATTTTGTTTTAATACTGTTTTTCGTTAGCATCCCAATTAATATCAGTTAACTAGCTAGATTACTCCTCCCTCTCATCTAAAATTGACACATCCACAACCAAGATGTCTGCGCCCGTAATGGCAAATTCGATGACCCAAATCAGATCTTAACAAAACAATGGGTGACATCACACATGCTACATCCAGTGATATATACAATCTATGGCTACTACCCGTGTTGCCGTAGAAAAGCATTATTTCATCAGCTCCTTACTGAGGTAATAACTTTAAAATCTGAATTACTTTTGAAACCTGTATTATAAACACATTTTATCCAACGTTATAGAGTGTAATATTAATATAATAATAATAATATTTTGAAATGCTATATTGTAGATATTACAGACATCTAACGTGTCAATTTACAGAACTTTTAACAGCTTTTATAGAATACCCCAAATTGCTGTTGTTACCACTGCTCTCAGAGTTCAATGCATTCAAATTACCCACTTGGAACTATTTGGAGACTCATGAACCACGTCACCGTACCACGTAACTGTAGCATTTTTTACCCTCCATTGATGCAACTCTCTCAAGGGCTCTGGCTCTACCCAGCTCAGGTTCTCAGACAACTAAAAAACCATTCATCTCTAACCTACTCTCTCACTTCCCAAATCACTGCTTTAAAGAGACAGTGCACAATTTTCCCGAACATACATCTTAATTGAAAATTGCTGTGTTCTTTACAGCAAATTCTTTACAGCAAATAAGGACTATAAAACATGCATATATTACATATTCCTTTCTTTCAAACAAATGACTTGGCTTGGCTACATTAATATTTATGTCTATTTTCCAGGGTGCAATGTATGGAAAGCTATGGGGCAATGCATGTGCAAACTATGTTACTTATGAAAGAGTTTTCTAAATGTTAGGTTTGCTTGCAGGCTTCACAATGTTACTTTGTCCATATAGTCGTTTGGTTGCAGAGGCAGTTCTGAAAACAAAAACAACTGTCTCATTACTGTATGCAAGCAGACCTATCAGCAGAATCTAATCAGACCAAAGAAATTACAAGAGCAATAGATGTTTTAATAGCTGCGGAAATTAAACAAAAAACTGATCTTTAATTAAAAATTGTTTTTTGCACTGTACCACAATACGTACCGAACCGTGGGTTAGGCATGCCGTTACACCCCTAAAATATACTCTAAGTGGGTTACGCATTAGTATTTTTTTTCTGATTTTACTTGGCACTCAACATTCCAGCAAACATGCTGTAGGCCTGCAAAGCACTTTGGGTGTTGCAGGCCATCACACTACAAACCTCCCCGCAGGCCGTCCCATAAAGCAGCCTGCAATCTGGGAGCAGGGCCATGGAGGACACAGCGGAGTGGAGCAGGGACAGGGGGAACCTCTTACAGGGTCCCTCCACGTGGGGGAAACTGTCCCGGGTCGTGATCTCAAACAGACACACAGAGTCCTCGTAGGCCACCGCCATGCGCTTCTCCTGGCAGCCAATGGCCACGCAGCGCACCATGGGCAGGGTCTCAGGAGGCGGGAGGCACAGGGTCTCCTGGGGGAAGGCCAGGGGGTAGATAAGGACTGTGCCCGTCTTGAGGCCACAGAACAGGAGTCTCTTACGCTGAGCCAACTCCAGGCAGCACACCTCAGCCGAGACGGCCATGGTTTCACTAGGACAGCCTGACACCAACAGAGCAGAATTAATATCTATGTAAAAACAGTCAACATCTTGGTTCCTTATACAAAAGCATAATATATTTAGTTCCCAAAAGTTCAGTGATCTATCAGCTGGTGGTTTAGTCACTTTCCTCTGATTAATCCATTACTCTACGCGTTTGCTTGAGCATTCCATCTGCTTCACTGAATATCATATAGATAACAGGATTGCTTTTTTACCTTTGTGACAGTTCCATGCGATAACATCTTTCTGGCCTCCGTTTCTAACAAAGTACACCATGTCGCCATCTTTGGCGACGGCAACCTGAGAGTATCCAGCTGGAATGCTGCCTCTGGGGCTCTGCTGGGCGCCGTTGGGTGAGGGTAGCTGCCACAGCTTCAGGTGGGAACATGAGGTGGAGGCTGAGATCACTGTGCCCTCAAACAGAGCCAACATGGTGACAGGGGCATCCATGCCAAGGAAGGTGTCAAGCAAGTTACCTGTGGTTATCGACCAGACCTATGAATAGAAAAGGGGATCAATGCTAACCTGGTCTCAGATTAGTTTGTGTGCCTTAAGTACTGTCCAGCCGTCCTGGAACCAGGCAAAATCAGTGTGGAGGGCAGAACTGAATGCTTTAATAAATAAAATCTTTGAAAAAATTATAATAATGTTTTTAAAGATTTGTTGGGGTGTGTTTTTATTCATTTATTGACAGGAGAGTAGGAAGCAGAGGCTGTAGGCATACAGGTATGTAAAGGGAGACAGAGAGGATGGGCAGAGACAAACTTCGTGGGTGGCATGTGTGTTTTGAGGTGGGGAGCTCTAGCACAAATTCTGTACATTTCAAAAGCATTTTCATTGTAAATGTGCTGACGTCGTCTACTATAATAAATATGGAGTCAGAAATAAATATGGATTTTGAATCGGTGCAACATACATTTTTTTAATATCATATACATCATCTTTATAGGGACCAATTTACCAATACTGACCCGCATTGTATGGTGTTCAGAGCCCGATACAACAATACTGACCCGCATTGTATGGTGTTCAGAGCCCGATACGACAATACTGACCCGCATTGTATGGTGTTCAGAGCCCGATACGACAATACTGACCCGCAATGTATGGTGTTCAGAGCCCGTTACGACAAAGCTGCTGTCGCTGGACACACAGGCACATAGGACTGGGTCCTCATGGTGAAGCTCCAGGAAGCTCCGGACAGAGTTCAGTTCTCTATGGAACAGAACCAGCACCCTCTCACAACCTGTGACAAGATTAACATTATCTCAGTCATGTGTCATACATTAGCATGCGTCATAAATTAGCATCTGTCATACATTAGCATCTGTCATACAATAGCGTCTGTCATGTATCACGTCCAATCAAACACTTAGAGTATAATTTAGTTGACTACAAAATATTTGATTAATGTGAGAATTAGACAGGTCCGATTCAGATGGCAGGGATTGACTGGACATTCATCAATATTTGGTTGGGAAAAAGTATCATGTAGTTCCATTTGTCAGCAACCCTGCTACAAGGTACACTGTAAAAAATGTGTGTAGAAATGACATTGTTAAACCATAACATTAAGACTGTAACTTCTAAATAGGTTGAATACAGTTTCTGTAACAGTGAAACATTGTAAATATATACATCAACCAAAATAATAATTTTTGCATCTCTTTTCTGTAAAAAGTATATTACTCCACTATTACACATTTTAGTACTGTGTTTATAATGGAAATATGATGTAATATACGTATATAACAGCCAGAAGTGTAATAATTGCTAATCATTTTGATGCAAAAATACATTTTGTCACTGTTAAATGTTCTAAACATTGTGTTGATAATAGAAATATGCCGTAATTTAAATAACAGCCAACACTGTAATTTTTGCATAGATATTTTTTGTAAGAAATACATTTTGTCACTGTTAAAAATATACTAGTGTACCATTTTGTCACTGCACTGAACAAAAGTATGACAAGTGGTTGTATAATCAAAGCATACATTATATGGTAATTCCATTCAGTCAAAAATATATAGGTTTATTGTATAACCTTGAATTTTAAAATGGAGTAAATTCATAAATGTCATATTTATCATTTGGATTTAATTAAATTACCAGCGGAGTGCAAACTTAAAGATAACAGCTTGATTAAATGCATTTTTTGTAGATTATATGCCATTTACTCAAGTGATGACAGCTCCCATAATGCTGTGCTACAGGTTTAATTTTTCACAATAATTTGTTTTAATATATTTTGTGCTTCAGGAATTAATGAATTGTGTTTAATATGTTTAGTTATTAAATAATTAATATTTTAATAATATTGACTTTTCAAAGCACAATCTATAAGTGTTTTTATTTATTGCAAACATTACTGAGATGAGTGTTCCCGTTGATGTAGTTTAGCGAGGCTTGATAATTATGTACGTTTTTCAGATTGCAATTCCTTTGAATACAGGTTGTGAGTGGTAAAATAATAAAACAGTTTGTAAACATTTGTTATGAAATAAATAAATCTTACAGTGAATGTCATTGTAATACAAAGGCTGTAGTTTGAATAGCCCCAAGCCCTAGAAAAATCTGCCTTAAAAACAAACACACTTAAGGCATGCTGGGATATATGCAAATCTGACAAATTTTAATGGAATAAAGTAGTACTTTATGTTACAGATTGTTAATTGCACAATAAAACACTATCTTATTTCATGGCAATAACTTTATTTATATACGGTATTCATACAGTATTTTAATGGTAATTAGAAGGCAAGACAGGGTTTTTTGTATGGTAAAAATATTAGTAACAAATGCCAACCTTAACCATAAATTCAGCAGTACCAATTACCTTTTACCATCATAGTAGAAAAAGCTCTACTTTATTTATTACCATGAAGTTGTGCCATCCAAAGCTGCCAGTTTGTTAAGTTAAAAACAATGTTTTTATTTTACAGTGCAATAAAGTAAAGACTACTGACAACCCTAAATACATTTTCATACAGTTTCACTATCAACATACTATATGTTTTCAGAATACTACTTCTTAACACTGGCTACCTGCCAAAAGTATCCTTTCGTCCTCAGAAGCAGAGAGGAACGTTGCATAGACTGGCAGCTCTGTGACGGTTTGTTTCAGTGTCCACTGTGACTGTCTGCCTTGTGTAGTGCTGTAGACCTGCAAAAAACAGATATACAGTGTATCTGTAACAGATCTAGAGTGGAAAAATAACAATAACATGACTATGGTGTTCAGGTTGAACATGTCTGTGTATCACATACCTGGTAAAGGTAGCCCTCCTCTGATGCTATGAGGAGTTGGCTATGTTTTTCAAGTATAAGGCTAGCTGTTAGGGTCAAGCTTTGTGAACGGTTTTCCAGATGAATCTGCACCGTCTTGGGCTCTGTGGATGGGTTGGAAAATGTGACAAGTCCCCCATCTGAGAGGAAGATGATCATTTCGTTCAATACTCCAAGAACAACGGAGACCCTGGTGTCTTTGACTTGGAAGAGTAGTTCTGCTGTGTTACGTTGCCATACATTCACCTGCAAGATAATCAGAAGGAGGAAACTCCAGAAAATAGACTTCACATGGTAACTGGGCACTTCATAATGATGTCATACCTGAGAATGGGTGAAGACAATCAGCCTCTCCTCAGACACATGAATATATGCAGTGGAAGGTGGGGGGTCAATGGACACTGCCTCCTGGGTACAGGACAGCTGCCTGCCACTCAACAGGCTCCATGTCCTCAGAGTCCCGTCAGCAGCCAATGAAAGACAGTGGTTGCCACTATCAAGCACTTTCACTGATAGCACCTTAGCTGAGACATGGAAAAAGCACAGCAGGCGACTCAGTCATGTTCCTAGAGAGCTTCTCTACTCTCCAAACATAGTCTAACACACCTGCTTTCAATAATTAACTGGAAAAAAGCTCAGTCACAAGTCCTATATGATAATAACTATACATGAACAAAATTGAGCACCCACACAAAGAATTAACACAAAGATGCAAATCTATGATATGATTAATAGTGATTCTAGAAGGTGATTAATACACCCCCACACACCCCCACCTGTGTGTCCCACTAGGGTTTGGATGACCTCCAGATCATTGAGGTCCCAGGCGATGACCTTCCTGTCCTCTGAACCCACCAGCAGGATCCCTCTCTCTGGGCAAACATCCAGAGCTGTGACCCCTTCAGACCAACAAAAATGTGTCCTTAAGTACAAAGGTAGCATCAGATTACTAATACCAATTTGAAAATGTATCCATTCCAAAGGTAATCAATTAGTCAGAAATTCCCTTTATAACGCCCTTTTCAGTTCACAAAGTGCTTTTACAGATCTGAAGATTAGTCTCTAGACTGAGATCTTTTGTTGCAAACATGCTACAAAGCTAAAATGTATGTTCAAAATTATTAAATCTCCTTAGATTAAGAAAATATAAAGCCTTTGACGTATGTATTGCCTTAGTAGCAGGCATGTGATGCACACGTGTGTGTGTGTGTACTTACCACTCTGGAAACCAGCCAGTGTTGACTTTAGCGCCCCCCCTGGAGATGGGAGGAAAGCACACCTGGGTACAAGGATGGGGTCTGGGCAGCAGGATAGCCAGTCCTGACACTGGGAGCAGAGTTTTCCTATCAGTAAAGGGTACATCTGAGCAAAGGAATAGAGCCTGGCCAAGACTTCTGTGTAGAAGACGGATGGATCTGTGGAGACGAGACAGTATTAAAATGCAGAGATAGGATTGGTGAGACAGCATTAGAATACAGTGAGACAGTTGGTGATACATTATTAGAATGCAGTGAGAGGATTGGTGAGACAATATTTGAATGCAGTGAGACAGTTACTGATACAGTATTACAATGCAGTGAGACAGTAGCTGATACAGTATTACAATGCAGTGAGACAGTTGGTGATACAGTATTAGAATGCAGTGAGACAGTTGGTGAGACAGTATTAGAATGCAGTGAGACAGTTGGTGAGACAGTATTAGAATGCAGTGAGACAGTTGGTGATACAGTATTAGAATGCAGTGAGACAGTTGGTGATACAGTATTAGAATGCAGTGAGACAGTTGGTGATACAGTATTAGAATGCAGTGAGACAGTTGGTAAGACATTATTACACAGCAGTGAGACAGTTGGTGATACAGTATTAGAATGCAGTGAGACATTTGGTGATACAGTATTAGAATGCAGTCAGACAGTTGGTGATACAGTATTAGAATGCTATGAGACGGTCGGTGAGACAGTATTAGAATGCAGTGAGATGGTTGGTGAGACAGTATTAGAATGCAGCGAGACGGTTGGTGATACAGTATTAGAATGCAGTGAGACATTTGGTAAAACGGTATTAGAATGCAGTGAGAGGATTGGTGAGACAGTATTACAATGCAGTCGGACAGTTGGTGAGACAGTATTAGAACGCAGTGACATGTTTGGTGATACAGTATTAGAATGCAGTGAGACAGTTGGTGATACAGCATTAGAATGCTGTGAGACAGTTGGTGATACAGCATTAGAGTGCAGTGAGACAGTTGGTGAGACAGTATTAGAATGCAGTCAGACAGTTGGTGATACGGCATTAGAATGCAGGAGACAGTTGGTGATACAGTATTAGAATGCAGGAGACAGTTGGTGATACAGTATTAGAATGCAGTGAGACAGTTGGTGATACAGTATTAGAATGCTGTGAGACGGTTGGTGAGACAGTATTAGAATGCAGTCAGACAGTTGGTGATACGGCATTAGAATGCAGGAGACAGTTGGTGATACAGTATTAGAATGCAGTGAGACAGTTGGTGATACAGTATTAGAATGCTGTGAGACGGTTGGTGAGACAGTATTAGAATGCAATGAGATGGTTGGTGATACAGCATTAGAATGCAGTGAGACAGTTGGTGATACAGAATTAGCATGCAGTGAGACAGTTGGTGAGACAGTATAAGAATGCAGTCAGACAGCTGGTGAGACAGTAATAGAATGCAGTGACATGGTTGGTGATACAGTATCAAAATGCAGTGAGACAGTTGGTGATATGGCATTAGAATGCAGGAGACAGTTGGTGATACAGTATTAGAATGCAGTGACATGGTTGGTGATACAGTATTAGAATGCAGTGAGACAGTTGGTGATACGGCATTTAAATGCATGAGACAGTTGGTGAAAGGGTATTAGAATGCAGTGAGATAGTTGGTAAAACAGCATTAGAATGCATGAGACGGCTAGTGAGAATGCAGTGCTTTTTTGCGTGACAATATGTGAAATGGGGTAGAACTAAATAACTTCTGGAAAAAACATGATGTACGCCCAATAGAACACCTCTGTGTGTTTATTTAACCAGACCAAATAGATACTGACCCATCTGTCCATCTAGGAAATCCAGCGTTGGCTTGAGGAGGACAAAAGTGTCTCGGATTAGTTGGGTCTCTGGACAGTCCTTTAGATTGGTGAAGAGGGTCAGGTCCTGAATGACACTGGCCACTCCACAGGTCAAAGTCTTACAATACAGCCAATCACCACTGCCTTTGGGACAAAATAGTGACCGCTGAAAGGTAGACATTGTAATATGACATCCACATTTGCAGTACGGCAACTTCCTGACATCAACAATACCAGAATTACCAACTTCCACAATGTGTGTCAGGATTCTCTTCAAAATAATGAGCTGATTGACTTTTGGTCTCACCAATGACCTCCTGGCACAGCTCTTCCCAGAGGCCTGCATGAAGGAGGTGGTAGGGTAGCTCCTGAAGCTTCCTGACATTAGCAACTCCCTTAGCAAACCACAGTGGCTGTAGGGGCACCTTGGCAACAGGGGAGAAAGGATCCCGCTTCTTAGTAACATCACAGTTAACCTGCGCTGGTAACATTTTCAAAATTCCTGCTAGCATTGTGCTAGAATCCAAACTTCATTCCAATCATTAATTGGGAAACACTTCCTCTTTGATTTACATACAGAGTCACATTGGCCAACAGCTCTGTAAATATTTTCCGGTATTCAGAAAGAGTTAAACTGAAACCCTGCTCTTCTCAATCATTGAGAAGAACAGGGTTTCAGTTAAACTCTTTCTAAATATCGTAAAAATATTTACTGAGCCGTTGGCCTATGTGACAGTATAATGTCAGTATAATGAATGGACAAACAGATGCCATTCATTCCTATGGAGCGCAAGTGAAGTCAATTAGAAGCACTATTTCGGTGGTAGCCGAGCTTAATGCGCAGCCTCAAGCTGAGCGTGACGACGTAGATGTGATGTGAGCAACGTGTCTGAAAGCTGTAATACTTCATGTAGGTTTGCGATTACAAATCTTGCAGAGAAAGGAGAGCGTGCCAGCGTCCATGAGCGTAGGAGCAACTTTTGGTAAGTATTCTGATTAATTATTTTGTCATTTTGACTGTATGCCTTCACGTCGACCCGATTGCCTGCAAGCTTCTCCTGGACTTTAATGTAATGTCTCTACTGTGCGACAGCAAGACGCGTGGTTATGACACAATAATTAGCATATTTTCACAATAACGGCTGCTAAGGGGCCATAATGTGAGATACAAGGTAATGGAGCTTTTTATACAGTGCCTTGCGAAAGTATTCGTCACCCTTGAACTTTTCAACCTTTTGCCACATTTCAGGCTTCAAACATAAAGATATGAAACTGTAATATTTGTGAAGAATCAACAACAAGTGGGACACAATCATGAAGTGGAACAAAATGCATTGGATATTTCAAACTTTTTTAACAAATAAAAAACTGAAAAATTGGGCGAATGAATAGTTAATACTTTGTAGCGCCACCTTTTGCTGCGATTACAGCTGTAAGTCACTTGGGTTATGTCTATCAGTTTTGCACATCAAGAGACTGAAATTTTTGCCCATTCCTCCTTGCAAAACAGCTCAAGCTCAGTGAGGTTGGATGGAGAGCGTTTGTGAACAGCAGTTTTCAGTTCTTTCCACAGATTCTTGATTGGATTCAGGTCTGGACTTTGACTTGGCCATTCCAACACCTGGATATGTTTATTTGTGAACCATTCCATTGTAGATTTTGCAATCTCCCTTGTCCCTGCTGAAGAAAAGCAGGCCAAAACCATGATGCTGCCACCACCATGTTTGACAGTGGGGATGGTGTGTTCAGGGAGATGAGCTGTGTTGCTTTTACGCCAAACATAACGTTTTGCATTGTTGCCAAAATGTTCGATTTTGGTTTCATCTGACCAGAGCACCTTCTTCCACATGTTTGGTGTGTCTCCCATGTGGCTTGTGGCAAACTTTAAATGACACTTTTTATGGATATCTTTCAGAAATGGCTTTCTTCTTGCCACTCTTACATAAAGACCAGATTTGTGCAGTATACGACTGATTGTTGTCCTATGGACAGACTCGCCCACCTCAGCTGTGGATCTCTGCAGTTCATCTAGTGAGTGATCATGGGCCTCTTGGCTGCATCTCTGATCAGTCTTCTCCTTGTATGAGCTGAAAGTTTAGAGGGACGGCCGGGTCTTGGTAGATTTGTAGTGGTCGGATACTCCTTCCATTTCAATATTATCGCTTGCACAGTGCTCCTTGGGATGTTTAAAGCTTGGGAAATCTTTCTGTATCCAAATCTGGCTTTGAACTTCTCCACAACAGTATCTCGGACCTGCCTGGTGTGTTCCTTGTTCTTCATGATGCTCTCTGTGCTTTCAATGGACCTCTGAGACTATCAAAGAGCAAGTGCATTTATACGATGACTTGATTACACACAAGTGGATTCTATTTATCATAATTTGTCATTTAGGTCAACATTGGATCATTCAGAGATCCTCACTGAACTTCTGGAGAGAGTTTGCTGCACTGAAAGTAAAGGGGCTGAATAATTTTGCTCGCCCAATTTGTCAGTTTTTTATTTGTTAAAAAAATTTGAAATATCCAATAAATTTTGTTCCACTTCATGATTGTGTCCCACTTGTTGTTGCTTCTTCCCAAAAAATTACAGTTTTATATCTTTATGTTTGAAGCCTGAAATGTGTCAAAAGGTCAAAATGTTCAAGGGGGCCGAATACTTTCGCAAGGCACTGTACATTGTCCTGTTTCTTTAGAAATAAACAATGGACAAATAGAGTGTTTAAATGCTTCGGATGTAAATTTATTAGCTGTCAAAATGACCCCTAAAATGAATGGAATGCTAACTTGAGGTGATAGCCAGGTAGTATCAGAATCCACCCAGGGCTGCTTCAACCCCATGGTTATTCTTTTACCTTGCGGTCAGCATCTAGTGAGGTCATCAGGGGATGTAGAAACAGTGGTTTGCATCTGCCTTCGCTCCAACTACCCAGGAAGTACTGCGCTAGGATGTTGTGCGTCTCAGAACGCTGCTCTGACCTGAGGTACCTCTCTTGTACTGCTTCAGTCAACAGCCTGTTACAATTATGCAATTAAACATGCAATTGAACAAAGACCGTAGAGATGGGGAAGTGCAACAAAAAAAAAGTTATCCAACAAGTACAGGATGGCCAAAAGCATAGGCTAGTTTTCTAAACACAGATTAGGGCTCCACCTGGACACGAGATCTCTACTGAAATATCTTTTGAGCTCTGTCAAATCTTACTTTTGGTTTTCCAACACCAGCACCATAACATAACACTTTGCTGAAGTCAAACTCTCACAAAGGCTGATTCCCTCCTGCTAACTACCTGCCCACAAGATTAGCAGCCTCTTAACTTGTTAAGCTGATATGTTGAGAGGATCTTTACCGATGTTGAAAGGCAAGCACTGTGACGCCATTATCCTGTCTCTCCACCAGGAGTTCTCCCAAGTCATGCCTGAGACGCGCCCACAGCAGAGGAGGGAGTCGGATGAGGGAGAGGTTGGGGGGGCGTGAGAACTGGTAGACCTCACCCAGGACGTTGTCATCAAGGGACAAGATATCACGCAGCTCCGCCTCTGATAGACTCCCCCTGGGGTATAGAATGAGGAATATTCACTTTGAAGATGAATATCAGGATGACCAAAATGATCCTTCCTATTCCCAATTTACCATTGAGTGATGGAAATTTGTGATATGAATTAATTATTTACATTGTCCTTATGCTTGTTGACTGGCTATTTCAGGCTTGATGTAGTCCATAGACATCCATACACAGAATACATACTCATGCCAACCACAATGGGATTAAGATATTTTTGTCTTCCATAATCTCTGCGCTAAAATGTCATCATATTATGTAATATTGTTTAAGTGCCTTTTAGGCTGGACTTTCTGGGCATGACGATGGCAGGGTTGAGGTTTAAATCACAGATAATGCATTGGAACATTGGGTGAGCAGTCCACAGGACCTCATTATATGTTGTGGAATCTGCACTGTTACCATTGATGTGTGTGTATGTGCGTGTTTGGTGTGCATGTCTCAACAACCCACCTAGCAGAAACGAGGTATCCCAAGGCAGCACCAACCAGTTTCTTCCCATGGCTCTCTTCCAATGACTGAAGCATCTGTGACATCACTTCCTGTGCACTGCTGCTAAGACCCAGGTCAGTCACAGGTGTGTAGGATGACCATCGCCTGGCCTTGTCCAGCAGAAGCTTCAGGTGCAGAGGATTGCCACTGAGTTGAAAGCTATTCAGGACCACTGCACGTTGTTCTGGAGTCAGGATTCGTTGCGCTGCCCTCAGATAGGCATCCATCACCTCAAGACCCTGGTCATATGACAGAGTTTCCACCTCAAAGAAGTGTCCGGGCATCTCTATTGTTCTTTGAAGGTTAGCCAAAACCTGAGAGCCTGTATCCGTGGTGGACACCAACAAATGGACATTCGGGGGGATGTCTTTGGGTAGCCAGTGTAGTTTCTGGCTGTGGGTGACGTGGGACAATTGGTCGAGTGAGTCTAATAGGATAAGAAGTGTGTCTCCACGCTCCGAAACCTTTCCTAGAAGGGCATGGAAAAACCTCACCAGGTCCTCGTGTGTATTTGCCACTAAAGGGGTGGGTGGCGGGAAACCAAACGCAGTGCAGATCTGGAAACTGACGCTGCGGAGAACGTCATCCACATCAAAGCTCTTGGCTGATGTCCCAAGAAATCTTAGCACCACAACAGCTCTGGGATCCAGGAGGCCACGCATCTCCTGTGCCAGCTTCTGGAACAGCGCCGTCTTACCGATGCCCGGTGGCCCGTGCACCACCAGGGGTGTGTGACGGATGTTGGTGTTCTCCCACATGGCCAAGCAGATCCTACCCAAGAGGCTCTCCCTGCCGTGGAACATGCCCAAGCTTTTCCCAATGCTCAGAGCCGTGTGGTGGCTCAGCTCCTCCTGCAGCCAGCCTCTTTCATCTTCCCTGGCCATGTTGCTTGGTTCTTCGACTCCTAACCCATTCATTCTCAGGGCACCATATGCCGCCGGGGAATCTGCAGCAAACCTTTTGGAAACGCAGGCCTTGGTCTGCGAGATAAGTTGTTCACTGAGACTTAGCAGGTACTGGGCGTGATCCTTGTGGCTAGGCTCCATGGCCCCCTTGGTCAGCTCTACACAGTGCAAATTAAGGATACCCGGCAAATCAACGTATAGACAGGACTTGAGGTCCGAGAGCAGTTTCTGAGCCTGGGTATCCAGCAGGCCATCGGCTGTCACATCCAGGTACTGGGCCAGACGCTTAGGGACAAACTTTTTCTGCAGCTGGGGCATCTCCCGCACAAAGAAGATGGCAGACGGCTTGCTCGTTTCCGAGTCTGGCATTCGCAGACCCTCTTCAATCTCTTGCTCCATCACTATTAAGGGAGAACAACAGAAAATTGGTTGACCGGTTCTACAAATTGGAAAATTTGTTAGTAACAGCTACAAAGTAATTATGAATTGAAGATGCATTTTTTTACAATATGGGGGACATATTATTCATGGCAGAACTTTTGGGGGCAGAACCTGTTTTGGACCAACAATGCCACTTTTACAACCAGTGGTTAAAAAATCTAAGAATATTATTTTATTAGTAGATTCGGTAGAAAAAAAACTAGTGACAAGCAACAACTTGACAAGATTAAAAAACCATCACTTTACTTTAATGCAGAACATATAAAATCTGACCTGATTTGAAGAACTGGTGTTTTTCTTCAGGAGTGATATCACCATCTTCCTCAGCCTGTTTAGCTGCAGCACGTAGAAGATTCAGTAGTTTAGCCTCTGTGTACAGCCATGAAATTACATTGTTGTCCTGCAGTGGACCACTCTCAGTCCGGAAATCATTATAATGGGGCAAAAGAGTTGTGATTGGCTGAAGTACATATACGATTGGAACAGCGTTGCCGTCTTTCCTGAACCATTGGTGAAGAAGCCCCACCTGGTCGTTTGGCAGCTTGGACAGCAGCACCTCAAATTGTTTACCTGGGAGGACACGGGGGATAGGCTGGTGGCCATACCGGTTTCCCAGCAGAGCCTTGGGAACCAAGCAAATTAATAAATGATCCAAATGTTTTATCTGATATTCTTTTCATATGAAAGTTTTAGTATTATTTTTTAAACACCATTTTTAATGTCATAGTTATTTTATGTAGAATAATAGTATAATACATTGAAAGGTGGTGCAGTAATCAACCGCATACAGGTAAATGTTTTCATGTTAGTCTAGAACTAATGCCTGTTTATTCAGCAGTTCTCCGAGACCCAAGCTGGACTCATCTGATAACAGTATGACACTCACAATGAAGCTTGGTCCAATGGACACCCGCTTGCAAGACCTAATTTCCTGAAGACACAGCTCTGTTGTCAAGTGGTCCACCGCAATTGAATCCCAGAGACCCCATCTCATATCCACAACCTCCAGGAATAAAATAAAACTAAAATAAAAATAGGTTCCTCCAACACTACTATAATTCTAATAATGATATCTTAATTCTTAAGAAATGTTAATGACTCTACATATATTAATATATATATTGTGTCTGATTGTGGCTTATAATGAAATGCTATTCACCTCAAAAACTAAGCCCAGACTCTGGCAAAAAGCCTGAAGTTCAGGAAAGGCTTTGTCCAACAGGAAATTTCTCTCACTGCTCATATCTGCCAACATCAAGTTAGAGAACATACACAGGTAACTTTCCTACTGGTTGTCAAATGACATAACATCTGTTAAATAAGGAACGATCACAAACACATATGTGTTTATCACAATGTCTGACGACTGATGTTTAAATAAAAACATACCATTCTGAAAATACAGTGCTATTTTGAAAATGAACCCACGGTACCTGTGAAGGTGGAGCTGATGAAGACCCTAACAACTCTGGAGCCGAGTTCCAGTCCATCCGTTGACTGTCCGCTGAGCACCTCCATCCCTATTCCTGTTGATGTCATTGTGTTCTTCACCTGTTACTGTGGCATGCCAATACCTCACTCATCCAACAGTGACCCACACTGATGCATTGTTTAGACCTAATTAGCTACAATGAGATTGAGAACACTCATTATGCGGTTATTAGCTAGATTACTACTTGAGCAAATTTCAGAATCCAATTATATTGCCTTCTGCCCTTTGTGCTTAATGTTCTAAAGTGAAATGAGATAGTGATATCAGAATCCTGTTTGTCTTATAATCTCCCGAGATCAACTCTCCAAGACAACCTTTTTGGCCATGTTCGAATACGTTCATATTGTAACCCTTGTTCCTCTCTTCCCCGAGGTAATGCCTGATTTAACACTAGTCGAAGGATGTAAGCGAAGGTTTTCCTCAGTCATTTTCCACCATCCAGTCTAGTCAGAAAAGTAATGAAAGCATTACGGAGGAGAGGAACACAGACTAGATTTTCGAAAAGTGTTGGTACGGAGCCTTTGTTTACAAACGGTGTGTTCCGGAGACTGGAGGTCTCCTAGGCCAGGAAACAAAAGTTGAAGAGGGAGTTGGCTGTTCTGCTGCAGCTGGGGCTCACGTTAATGACATGGGGGGAAAGGACTAATGGTGATTTAATATACAGTAACAGGCTATAGCTTTTATGTAATGGCCAATGTGACTAATTAAATCAATCACTAGATATCCTAAACGATTTACACTTAAGTAATTTACAAAAAAACTAAATGGATGTGTCACACTCATTTGAAACAACCAATGGTTTTTTAGATACATTATGTAGGTGGGAAATTATTTAAATGTACTTTTCACAATGACTATGCCAATAACATATTTTGTTTGTTCCCACATAATTGTTTTGCACAACTGGTAAGCTGTTTTGAAACTGGCTCCATATCAAACACAATCCTGGGAACACGTTAGGAATCACCTGGGAGATGATTTGATCATCAGGGTATTTAACTACAAATCCAAAGCTCACAAACTAACGAGTGAATGCCTCTGGCTATTACTAAAAACAATACCGAATGCAATATTCTTGATAGAGCAAGTTCAAAAACACCAAACAAAAACATCGAAAGTTACTGCAATATTTCCAGTGTAATAGTGTTAATATCTTGTGTATGTGGCTAGTGTGACCCTTTATTTGCATTTTCTTGAATACTTTTGTAACCATAGCACAGCTATGAAACTACAGGAGACTTAAAGCTGTTTTCATTGAGTTAATCCTTTACATACAGTTCTATTTAACAATTAATTTGAGAATGAAATGAAAAATGTATTAAGTATACACTTTTTTAAATGACGTGCCCTACATGTAGCCTTGGACATTATGGTCTAGCGGTTACTGAGTGACAGGAACAACCGGTACTGCTTTTCTAGGTGCAGATCACACTCTTTGGCAGCATAACATGGGAACCAAATATTTCAATGTGGCAGTTGAAGACATGGTCAATCTCATTCTTCCCCTGAACACCCAACCACACATAGAGGTGCTAGATTCCATTTTTCATCATTTCTATATACAACTATAAATTCAAACATTACGTGAAGTGTATTTTGCCTCCATGTGGCACAACTGCATCACTGCAGTCAGTGTTTGTATCCTTGTCACAGCATTCAACTATGTCAAAGGGTCGGCTATGTACCCACTTTTGATGGGTACTGACCACTGCACACCAGGAACACCCCACAAGAGCTGCAATTTTGGAAATGCACTGACCCAGTTGCTCAAATCCTTTACGCTTGCCCATGTTTCCTGCTTCTAACATATCAAATTTCAAAACGAAAAAGCCATAAACCTAACCAAAGTTTTGAAAAAGCATCAACTGCAGCTGATTAATACAAACAAATCAATGCAAAGAGAAATGTATGGAAAAGGATTTCAGATGATATTGTGCTACCAGGTTAGTTGGCTAGGTTGGCCAATACTTTGGTATAGTCAAATAGTAGCCCAATATCATCTGAGATGCTCAATGCATTCATCTTTGCACCAATATGTATGCATATATCAGCTGCTAGATTATGTTCACAGACAATACTATTGAATTTACAGGCGCACGACACAAGGAGTTGCTGGAGAGCGACGTGTCAGTAAAGATAATCTGGTTTACCTAACCCAAAATCTGGGCAGCGCTATGACACTTCTGCTAGCACCATAAAAGTTGCACACCCACACTGTAAATAAACTGATACACTGTTGACAATGATCAAGAGTACTGTGACTTCCTTGGGGTGCGCATGGCATGGTGGGGTCTTAGCATTTGCCCCTGCCATGAAATATGGACTTCATCAAAATTGTTCTGGAGAATATCTGCACCCGTTTAAAAACTGCCTGGTGGTCATTGTCAAATGCTACATTTTCAATGTAACCAAAACCTGAGAAAAAAAAATTAGGGAATTTCCTACACAGAACGAATGACAACCGAGCATATTTAAACAGGTGAACCTTCCCTCTTAAGATGATTGTATCGTAACAACAGTTATTCTTATGAATGTGCGCTGCATTTGCAAGAGGAAAAATAAAATGGCACAAATACAGGTATTGTCAACTCCGATAATATATTTTGTTCAAGTGTACTTTAATACAATTGCAGTTTGTAGTTAAAAATCTTGGAACTAAAAACAAAACACAGCAATAAACAAATTGAAATGCCTCTAAGAATTTATGTTTTTATATTTATTTCTAGAAAGAAATGTCAATCTTTTGTGCCCATGTCCTAAGTATAGAATAGGTTGAGGGACATTTACGGTGCATTAGTTGTGATTGGTCAACAGGCGCATGGAGTGCCCTCGTCCATGTCCAAAGTTAGTCCTTTACTCAGAAGGAATGCTTCTTGCTTTGGTTCCCTCCCAAGGAAGTTTTTAAGCATCAATTCTGCATCTTCAGAGCCTCCAGGCTTTAATATACAGTTTCTGTAGTCAAGACCCACCTGAGCAATGGAAAAAGACATCTGCATTAAGCCAGATCATGACTCCAGAAAGTCACTGCTTACAAAAATCAATCACCCCTCACAACAATAAGGTTTGAGGATGCTCAAGTATAAAAACAGCATTAGAAATAGCTGATAACATTAGAAATAACTAGCTCAGCTGTGCAAACCTTGGGATTCATAATGCCCTCCTGCTTGAAGCGGGCACAAAACATGTCCATGGAGAACACCTCACTCCACAGGTAACCATAGTACTGGGCGTCGTATCCTCCAGCTAGATGGCCAAAAGTGGCAGGCATGTTGGTTCCTGCGGCAGAAAAGGAGAAACAAATCAAATTTAAAAAGACTATCAAACAACACCAGCTGTGATGTGATCTGGAACCAGGCTAACTTCTGCTGTGATAGCAATTTGGGACCAGGCTACCTAACTACAGCTGTGACTAGGGGTGTAATTAGTATTAGATTCATGATATGATAAACATCTCCAAACATATCACGGTATTATGGTGTTTAACAAACTTAAAATTCCATTGTTAATGTATAAAATGTTTGATACATACACTATATGGACAAAAGTATGTGGATACACCTAGGGTCCCTGAAGGTGTGAAAATGACCTTGGCATATAGAGTTTCTGACTGACCACTTTCTTCCATGGTACAAAAAGAACTGTGCTTTCCGTAGCAAAATCATCTTCATGCATGACAATGCACCATCTCATGCTGCAAAGAATACCTCTGTGTCATTGGCTGCTATGGGCATAAAAGGAGAGAAACTCATGGTGTGGCCCCCATCCTCCCATGACCTCAACCTAGTGCTGGGCAGTATACCAGTTCACACCGAATACCGGTGTATATTTTCGTTATGATATGAATTTTTTATATACCACCATATTTAAATAAACAACGTCCGGAACACTGCGCGGCGCAACACTGTTTCAGATCGGAACGTTTTCAATGTTGCCCTTCTAAACAAGCATGTTGCGACCAAGGGGCAAACTCCAAGGCTGAAAAATGAAGCCAACAAGGAAATACCAAAACATGCAATTCATTGAATGGCCACTTGATGCTGGCTGCAGAAAGGAGCAATTTCAATGGACCTCTATGGCAAAATGCCCAACTTTACAGCATAAGTTAACATGTTTATAGCCTGGTTCAAAAAATGGCTTCGGTGTATATTGCTTATTTTCCTCTGTCAACTCTGGGCGGGGTGAATGTTTTCATAACTCATCTATTTAAATTATAAAAGTCTTATAATTAGGGGGTGCGGCCTAATGAGTATCAGACGTGGTGCATGGCATGACAGCAGCAATCAGGCACCTCAGCTCCACCCATGCACCACCTCTGACCATTCTTGGTTATCCGAGAGTGACGCGCTACCAAAACGGCGATGACCTTTTCCACACAGAATGACCTTCTAAACCACTTTTCAGAAACCAATGGGTGACGTCACTCTTACTATGTCCATATTTTTTTACAGTCTATGGTTGCGACTGCGAGGTGTGGTAAAGGTAAGCAGTAGTGCTCTTTTTTATTTTTGAAATAAATACTGTTTTCATTGGGTGTTTTTTTCCATGACGGTTGATGACTTAAATTATACTGACTGTCATTTGCATCGACTATTTTGGAAAATCTGTGTAAAATAATTTGCATAATAATTTGGAACACGGTGTATTATCACCAAAAAAATTGTTTTCATGAGTTTGGATTACTTTTATGTTGTGACGTAAGTTAAACGCGACTTGCTTGCATACCTTTCCTGTCGGCTAATCCATTTGACAGGAAGATTAAGTAAAATGCAAGTACATAATTGTTTTGTAGATCAAATATGTTAACAATGACATTTAAGGCTTTTGAAAACTATTATTGAAACAGCTAAATGTGTCCAAAGTTTGTTTAGGATCATGCAATAATGTTAGGCTAATTACATGGGAGTTAATGAATGACCACTCAAGTTGTACTCAACTTGGGAGCGTGGTCAAGTTAAACTTCGCCTCCCTGTGTATCTATGGCCAAAAGCGGGAGGAAATCCACTGTCATATTTTCCAAGTTCTTTTGTTAATTTGTCCTAAAACCAAATGCACACACCTTTGGGCTGTTGTGTTTATCCGTAAACCCATGTTGTTAATTTCAAAGACTGCAATGTAGTCACAATGTCAATAACAAGTTTGCATGCACATTTTTGTTAAAGGGATACTTCACCCTACAGCGATCTGGAGGGGCTAGTAGCTTCTCCCAGACATTTGTAGAACAGTGAGATATGTTTAATACATGCCAGGCTAGTGTAAGAGCAAGATTTGAAATTTCGCGGGGAATTTTCACACGCTGACGTCACGGTGGAAATCCAATCGACTGTGGAGATAGGAAAAATGAATGTAGGCA
>JACXGM010006342.1:0-33018 GCA_016801145.1 Umbra pygmaea | reverse complement strand
TATAGTCAATCGATTTGTGTACAACTTATTTGTTAATGTTTTTAATAACCAGTTATTAAAATATGTTAAATGTGCCGTTTTTGCTATCACATACTCTTATTATTTCTTCACACACAATACAATTGCATTTGGTTACAATTCACTAGGTTTACAATGAATTCACAATGTTTATTGCAATGAATTAAAACTAGCGCTATTACGTTGAAATGAATTATCCAAGTTTGTGTTGCGGGCATTATACTGTTGCCATGCGAACGGGCTTTGGAGTGAATATCTTATCGCGATACGCATAATCGTGCAGCCCTAGTACTGTATACGTTTCTCATTTACTGTTGTTTCAAAATCACGTAAACAAATTAAATCCTGAAGTAACCAAAGGCAAGCATGCGGAACATGAATGTGAATTTTTTTCTGCTTGGATTCTACAAATTGTTGGAAATGTTCCGGAATTTATGGTAATGTTGACATGCCATTACACAGTTGCTGCAGATTGGACATTAGAACATTAATACTGCAAACAGCCCATTGCATCTCATCCCAAAGAGTGTTGTGTTGACACTGCACTCAAAACTAATTGCTGTGTTATTACAGTTGAAGAAAACAAAGGAAAAACAAATAAAGGAAAAGACCAGACATTTATACCATGGTATGGTGGTGCCATAGATTTTTGTAATAGTGAGAGTAATGTTTGCTATATTTGGTTTGGATTTATGAGAGCATTACAATCGCTCTTATTACCTTAGGTGTTTCTATGTCAATTTGATGCTTGACCTCCCGAATGTGAATCAGCTAGCCCCACTGCGTGTAATGTGTTCTTTACATGTAATCTACAAATTGAACCACTGTCATACATGACTTAGCTATGACATTCCAAGTTTTAATGCAAGTGGTTTTATGGACAAGGAGAATGAATCAGCAGTCTATACAACTGTCAGAGAGCCTTTTTGGCTTGAGCGCCACTTTTCCAAACAGTGGCCAAAACCATACAATTGCCGCTCTGCCTGTGTTGTCCTCTGCCCTTTTAGTCTCTAGCTTCAATCATTTACAATAAAAGGTAATAAATTTCCGCAACTCAGCTATGCTCCTGTCTGATTTGATTGAAAATGCACAGAAAGAGCGTTAGGATACGACACAAATGTTCATCAGGTCATATCTCATCATCCACTCATACATGTATAACCTCTGTACATAAAGTGTTAAACCGATCAGAGAGTTTTGTGCCTCACCTATGGTTTAGCCTAGCTTTTGACTTATCAAAATGATCTCTAGCGGATGCTTAGTCAGTACAAAAAACATGTCAGAAGGGCATGGCTATGCAGTCAAGCAGAGAAGATTCACTAGCGCTTGTCTAAATGGAAACATTCCATAGCACTTACACTCAGGCCAGCGCATGGCTCTAGTATAATGGATCTGGAGAATATGTCTAAATATTTCCTTTCCAGTGGGAGAAATGGATCGGACCACTGTAAAGCTGAGGGCCTCATGGAAAATGACATAAATCACTACTGTAAGGTTCGACCTGTTAGTCTCAACTCACATGGATCCCTGTAGCCTGCCTTGTCAGTTGCCGGCTAAGTAAAGGTAGAAATTAATCTGAAACAGGGTGTCAACATAATTTCCCAGAGGGTCTAGCAGGTAATCAGCGAAATGGTGAGAATTTGCCAGTTGGTTACCATGAGCATAGCAATGGCAAAAATGCACACATAACCAATTAAACTGATGTCTGACTTAAGGAACAGCTAAAACTAAGACATTGGTGAGCTTGAGGAAGGAAACCTATATACAGTATTCTCAGCCATCATAACTTGCTAGTTTATGTGCATTAGGCTACATTTTCACCTGCAAAAGTAATTACCCAAACTTGAGCTCTATCTATAAATTCTAATTAGAAATAGCCAGTGAAATCTTTCAATGGTAATTTGTGGGGCCCAAGGAGCTCATTTTCAAAGACATCAGAGTGAAACACAGTCAGGAACAATTCTGTTTGCTCAATGCCATCAGAACTAAACATATTTCCTGATTGACCACTGGAGCAGGAGGTAAACAGAAGTGAACATTTCCTCATAGATTGTTCAGAAGGAGAAATATGTGTGTCCATAGAGTGGTGTCTTTTATTGCGCTGTCCTGTGCATTGTATTTTTCAGTTAACCATCCTCCAAGTTGCCAACACAATAATTAATGTTTCTGGTGGTCAATTTGGACAATTCTAATAACCTGAGGTGTTAGAGAAGTGTTATTAAGTAGTGTCGCATGGATAATCTACATAGAAACCTGCCAAGTGTCTATAATCTATTTGAATAAATTTCTCCTAGCTCGATTTCAAGTGCTAATTAATTTTGATCACTTATCAAACACAAACACAGTTTTAGACTATTTTTAAAACAGACATTAATCCATACACTATTCTTAAAATGACACACAGGTAGAACTGGCATACACGGATTTGTGGATGCCTGCATATAAATCGATGCCTTTATATTAAATCGAAATCCACAGATTCATTCTCATAAAAAGTGTCCCATCCATCCCCATTATAAAAATGCAGAACTTAGTGACAGGTTCAAACGGTTCTAATCATCGAATGCCTTCTTCAAATCTGTCGCGAGATTATCCTCACTGTCTCGCATTAATAATACAGGATCAGAGACAGAAGATTAGCGATTATCCTAAAATAGCTCACGTTAATCTTATTAGCAAAGGGGAAAGCTAAAGTCAATAATGCCAAGATGTCGAATACATGACATTTGTTTTCGAATACAAACTGGTGTGCAGCACAGGAAGTGTAGACAGCTAGCTTGAATTTCGTTCGCGACGCTATACAGTTCCAGAATGTCGAGTATAGCTACTCGTTTTCAAAGTACAGGAATCGAAACAATCTGCTTCGCGTCAATGGAAAACTAACTTATTACAAATATGTGAAGAAACCAGAAATAATGTAATAAAGCAAATAATTGGGTTGTTGGTTGTTAACTTAGCATACCAGCTAACACAAACTAACTAGCTAGGTCTGGGACAGTCAGTACTGGAACGAGTACTGTAGATAGGCAGCTAGCTAACTACACTATTAAATTAGGTACAGTGTAGAAAACCAAAATTCATTGCCAGATTGTGATATTACCGCTGCAAGTTATCTAGTTAGCCAGTTTACAATAACTGTACAATGAAACCAAAGCCACATCACTAATGTATAGCCATACCTTTCATATGGAAATCCACCTGCGAACCGTGCTAGGTAGCAACAATGCCTAAATGCCAGCTAGCTTGCCTTACTTAGCCTGCGATCCGCACACTACTGTACTGTACTAACAAACTGTTGGCTTGCTAGGCATACAGTTCAGATGTACAGTTACACAATGACTGCCTTTAACAAAAACCACTTACCGTATAAATGGTGTCAAATTAGTTTTTCATTTAACATCTGTATAGTCCGAAAATGCCAAAATCCACGGAAGCGTTTTACTGTTGAAATTCTTGGGCCGATAACGTTTGTTTCCTTCAAGCATCCACTCGCGATAGATTGGCTAGCAAGCTAACCAGTTAGCGAACGCATTCTTTCGCGAGACCAATCCCAAAAGTTCTTTATTGTTCCGAGTTTGGGTCGTGATAGAGATGTATCGTGTGTCAGACAATAAAACAAAAATGTATAACTCATATAAAATGTGGACATACACGTATCAGTATTGACAAGATGTTAGCGTAAAAATATAAAATCGAACATTAAAACTAAGAAGGAATCCAAAATGTCCACAACAGTCAAGGAAATACAAAAGGCACAGAAAAAAATCCTCCACCGTCAAAGCAAAACCCTTTCCTCTGTAGAACGCCGCACCCAAATCGTTTCAATCATAAGCTCTCTTTTAATTCAGTCAGAAAAATACGCATACATATTTACTGTAGCAAACAAGAACATGCTACATTAAAGTAGCAATTCTCGATGAAACTCAAGTTGGCCACAGTCTATTGAGCCAGCCCAGTGTAAGATGCTTGTATCGTTGGCCCAGCCAGTCAACCAGTGTGGCGACATTGACAACCATACGTCTAACCGCATATGATGGGCATGTTGATATAACCAATGAAAATGGTGTATCCTTTGCTTGTAAATCATGTTCACCAATACGGTTTGTGAAGAGGTAGAACATTGTTAATTTTATTTTTGAAAGCAAATAAATAATGACTCTCCCTGTGTCACTTTAAATTCCAACATTCCATTCAAATTGGAATGAAAGCTAAAAAATCTTCAAATCAATTCTATTTGTACCACTTTCCAAACGCGTTAGACATTGTTGGCCATCTTCCTCCAATTTAATATTTACATTTGACATCACAACACATAAAATAAAACTAGCTGTAGTAGTTTGTAACATTTACTTCCAATTTTTTTCCAATCAACTGCCGTTTTTACCACTGTAAAACAGACACACTTTATGAATTCTTGTACTAGTTATTTAAATCAGAAGTTAGATATCTCCTATCAAAAGTTACAACTGTTTGAGTTTAGAGTAAAACAGACAGCCTTCATGTCTGTTCCTAATAAAGAAATTGTCATACCAACACAAGTCTACCCATTAAGACTATTTCTACTGCAAAGTATTTTAACTAATTGCTACCATTTTCATTTTATTTTTTACAATTAATGTAGGAATCTTAGTCACCCTCACTTTCCAAAAACCTCTACTTCCACTATTACTACACATCTTCTCTCAAAAACAATACTACTATTTTGACCATATTTTTTAACAATTTAAGCGTTAAAAAAGTGTGTATGAAAGCTTAATCTCTGGTTTTCAAAATCAAAAGACAGATAATTGCTCACATTGCACACAAACACCAGAGCATTTTCCATGAAACCTGACCGTTCACCAATTCAGCGCTTCTGGTAAAAAGTCATTAACAAAACATAATCACTGCAGCATCCAGATCTCTCCATCTCTGAATCTACATGGACGTCTCCATCCGTGAGTCAAAAAACAACTACATAACACAAAGAAAAGATTATTCAACCATGGAAACACAGAAAGCCAAGTAATCACCTCACAATGGCTTAACTTCATAGCAGATAACCAAAAAAACATCAGTTCCAATCATAGATTGTATATGAAAAAATAAACGTAACAAAACTAATGAGAAACGGAAATCAAGTTGCAATTTTATACGGGGAAGTTTATTAATTTTCATGTTTGTTAATATTGCTGATACATTGGTTGTCACATTAGCATATCCCATGCAATTAATGATTACAGATGGCCCAAGTAAATGGAATGACACTGGCGATTGACGTCTGGTGCCACCGTGCGTGGTATACCTGTGAGAGCAGCACGTCGTTTGATAGACTATGTCGTTCTTCTGTACGGTTGTGATGTGATGGACTGGGAATCATTTGTGCATCACAAAGCAATGTATATTACGTTCAATTGTTTATTGCAACCCCACTCCCATTTAATTCTAAAATGGATTCCCCAGGTGTGCATTCGCATCCCATGACCTTTCCTCTAGACCAATGACGTTAAATAGGAACTCTAGACAAGTAAACACAGACGTCTGCATGTATGCCATTTCCTGCTTCACGACGCGAGCTTGTTTATGGACAGTAACGCACTGGTGAGAAAATGTATACGGTGCTGTCACCTAGTGGTCAATAAAATAAAATCAATGCGAATCGCAGCAGATGTTAGCGCTAAAAAGCCACATTCAAGTATAAAGATTATATAAAGCCCCCAAAGTCTAGAAATATGAAACTAAATGGAACACAAACACACATACAACCATGCTGTTCTAAATCGAATATTTATCCAACTGCACGTAAAGGCACATACTAGGCTTATCCAGTATGTCATCTTTTACATGCAGATTCATCATTCAGACTGTTGGTGTAGTTAATTGTAGTTGTATTACTGAAATTATACATTTTTCTTCATCTTTGTATTTAATTGATGATATTATTGTATATTGCAGCATAGACACAGCTTGCAATAAGCAACCTTTTTTACTTGCTTTGTCTATTCCCTGGTGATGCTCTGCCAGCCCTGCAATGCTAACATCTTCAGTTCCTGTCTGTTTCAGAACATATTTGCCTTCATTTGTCTGTGAAAACATTCTCAGTTGGATTCAGGTCAGGTTATTGAAACTTCAGCATTCACAACACAAAACATAACAGCTTCTCCTTATATTATATGCATCTAAGTTGGTATGCCAGATACTTTTTCTCCACACCTTCATTTTGCCATTACACTGGAGCATGTTAAAATTTGTTTAATCTATACCAAAAGCTTTCTTTTCAGAAATCTACATGTTCCTTTTTTTCAGGCAATCATCTTTTGCCCTTTGCAGCACAGCCTCTTTAATTCTGATTGTTTTCTGCAAAAGGTAATGGTTAACACACCCAGGCCTACTTCCTAGAAAGTACTCCTCATCTGCCAGGCCGTAAATGTTTTCCTGTATTATGGTGGGTATTATTTGGTCATCACGTAGAGGTTGTCCTTGGTCAAACAAGTAATTTGCCATTGCTAAGATAAACAGTGCTTTCTGTGGTTTTAATCTATCAAACTGTTGTTGTTGGAACACTTAATGCTTTATTCTTAACCATGATAGCCAGCTAGACATGCAGTGATACTTTTTATTAGTCCTTTTGTTGTCAGACAGCAAATACTGACTCTAAATGGTTAAGCCTAGAATAGGCTACATAGACAGCTTGCTTGTGCACTAATGATGTTAACAAATGCACCTGTCTAATAACAGTTGTAAAGCTAATTTCTTTAATGAGGGAACTATGTACAAAACATGCTTTGTAAATGGTTAATTTGATATGTAATACAATGCCCTTAAATAAAATATGACAATCTGTACTGTCATCAAACAACAAAACTTGTGTCACTGTCCAAATACATATTGTCATGACATAGCAGGGATTTTAGTCATGTTGTGGCATAAAACTGAACTGAAATGGGTATTTGATTTGATTAATTTACGGTATATGGCTTTTTTGAGTTTAAATGTAATGCGTATATAATTGAGTTCATGTATGGGATGCTTTCGCCACCTTCTGGACACTGAAGGTATGGGTCCTTCACTCTTGTTTATGAACCCTTTAGAATTTACTATATTTATGCATACATTTGTCTTAAAAAAATCTGATTTTCACACAAGTCCTAAAAGTACATAAAAATAACCCAATTTAACAAATAAGACAAATATATTATACTTGGTCATTTAATTTTTTCTTAAAAATGATCCATTATTACATGCCTGGGTGGCAAAAGTATGTGAACCTTTGTTTTCAGTATTTATTCACCCTACATTCCACCACATCATCATCTGCACCACTATTTGCACCATGTTCTGTACTCAGTACTGTAATGCTGTCGTCAGCATTCACAATGTGTGTCTGTGACGCAGTTTGTGGGGACGGAACTCTGTGGGTCAGTCAAATCGGGTAGGCAGATCGGGCCATTAAACGTACAATATGTGTTTTTTGGCCGCCAGGGGGCTCTCAATCAAAACAATAGCAAAAGATGTACTTGGATTATATCGGGAAATAGCGTGGGATCATAGGTTTTGTTATCGTTGTCAATGACAACCTTCCAATCTAGTGTCTCCGGCAGAAATTTTTTTTACTGACAAAGTACTGTATTTTTAAAAATAATATAACTTTATTCACATTATGTTTGGCGGTTCTATGGAACTTAGAACAACTACAGCAGTCAAAGGTTATATGACGCCATTGACTGAAGACAAAATGAAATGTCCCGTGTCTTCAAATTATATTACAAATGTCTCTGAATTTAAAAGTTGGTGGAAACATTTAGGATAATGTAAGTACACAACTAAGAAATATATATAATGTTGGTATAGTGACGTTTGCTTTTTTAATGCAAAACACGTCTTTTGTTATTGTTTTTGAAAACGACATATTGTACCTTTAAAAGTAACCGGTTCTCGATACCCAACCCTAAAAAACAATAATGTAAACTGTACAAAAAGTACAGATTATTGTCATCTATTTAATATGGAGCAAAAGAGCGGGTCAGTGAGGACCATTCTTCATATCCACAGCTTTGGCCAATCCTATGCTTTGAAAGAAGGCGTCCTGGCAAGGTTCACGACCAAGAAAGGTTTTAATCATGTCCATCCCATCCACAGAACCACCAGCCTCCAGAATCACTCTCCGGTACTCCTTCCCCACCTGATGATACGAACAAATAGAACCTATCACTCAAAGGTAACGACAAGGGTTCAATTAAAATTATTTGATTTTAAATGGATGCTTGCCAATCCATGGGACCTTGTAGGCTTAAATTGAATTCCTTTGTCAAAGAATAGAGCCATTCAAAATAAAAGATGGAGATGAAAGGTGAGTGGATTTCTTGCCACACCTCGGGATTCATAATCCCTTCCTTTTTGAAACGGCTAAAGAAAATATCCATGGAGTAGACCTCGCTCCACAAGTAACCATAGTACTGCCCATCGTAGCCACCCACCAAGTGACTGAAACTGGCTGTCATATTAGTGCCTGGAGGAAAAATAATAAATGTTACATTCATTGAGGGAAAATAAACCTCACTACCAATGCATCATTGCTTTAGACCACAGGTGTCAAACCGGTTCCACAGAGGGCCTAATGTATGCTGGTTTTTGGATTTTCTACTCAATTAGATCCCAATTAAGACCTAAACTGGCAGGTGAGGAGAAATCCTAACCAAATAGTGACCTAATTAGTCAGTCAGGTAACAGTGCAAACCTGCAAACACTTGGCCCTTTTTGGAACCGGTTTGACACCGGCGCTTTAAACTGCTCACACGTTTTCAAACTAAATTAAATTATATTATATTGGTGTGAGACCTGGAGTGGCTGAGATGCCCAGGATGTCTTGACAGTGCTTGGCGAACACCGCAGCTGTGTCTGCTTGGGACTGGGTGTGCAGAGACTGGTCCACTTTACTGAGAACTACCTGACGCAGGTTCATCAGACCTTAAGACATGAGAGGGTGTCATTTTATTATATTGTACCTAACAGATGCATGCTGCCATATACCATGCATGCTATCTCATTGATGCATATTTTATAGCATAAACTCTGTAGTGAATAGGATAATAATAATAATAATAATAATAATACATTTTATTTGTATTGCGCCTTTCTGAATACCCAAAGCGCATACATGTTCTATAGATGTTCTATAGATTTCTTAGCTACCCCACATACACCATATGAAGGTATGAATTGTTAACAGTATGTATGAACTCTGACCTGTGTTTGCAGCTCTGGAGGTGATGAGTTTGTTGAGCAGGATATCGGGGATCGGGCTGCCATCTTTGTAGTGGCGAGAAATCCTTTTCAGGGAATCCTTCTCCCAAACCCAGTTCTCCAGCATCTGAGATGGCACCTCCACAAAATCTGTCTCCACCATTGTCCCACTGAACTCTGAGAATGTTGTCTAGGGAAATAGTTGTATCGATTAGAATTAGGGCCTTCCCCAAAACATAATCTTGTTTGACTTTTAAAAAACAGGATTAATTCATTCAAATAAAACGTTTTGATGGTATTTCCAAATACCATGTGATGCGTTCTATGAGACATATACTATGCTAGCCTAGTTTACTGAATTGCATGCTGCTGAATATCCTATTACACCCCCTAGAAGAGCAGCATACCCTGGAGCAGAGCTCGTGCATGACATGGCCAAACTCGTGGAAGAACGTTGCCACTTCATGGTGCTGCAGCAGAGAGGGCAGACCTTTTGTAGGCATGGTAAAGTTGGCCACCATGGCTGCCACTGGCAGCATACGTTTCCCATCAGGCCCCAGGCAGCCTGGCTGGAGACTGAAGCAGGCAGCATGGCTGTATTTTCCCTCTCTGGAGTGAGGACACAAATCAACAACTTAACAACAAACATAGTGTGGCTTATGCTTCAAAACTTCAATTAAACCACAATAATGTGTCTGATAAGCTAGCTTCAACCAGCGCTTCTAACCCTGTATCCTAAGCAGGATAATTTTTAAAATGGTGCTTATATACCCTTGACATTTCAGTTTAAAATGGTGCTTATATACCCTGGATATTTCAGTTTAAAATGGTGCTTAAATACCCTGGACATTTCAGTTTAAAATGGTGCTTATATACCCTTGACATTTCAGTTGGACTACCTTGGATGCAGGTCTAAGTAGAACTGGCCAATCTCTTCCCCAGTGGCCGTGTCATGTACACAGTAGTGGCTGACATTGTCATGCCACACATGGGCGTTGTGTACTTGCTTAAAAGTGAGCCCTAGCAGGTCTTGGAAGATACTAAGGAGCCCCTCAGTCACCACCTCCAGAGGGAAGTACTCGATCAGCTTGTCCTTGTCCACAGCAAACTTCACCTGCTCCACCTGGTTCATGTAATATGGCAAGTCCCAAGCATTGATCTGTCCGTCAAATGCTTTGCCCCGTAATTCACAGTCACTCTTCTTCAGGGCCAGGATGTACTTCCTTTCCATTATACCCACCGGCTTCAGTTTCTCATAGAACCGATCTGTGAAGTAGTAGGGGACATTCTGTTAAATAATGGAATGTGTCCTGGGAAGGTTATTGAAAAAACAAAGTTAATAAACAGAGGCTGTTGACTGACCAAAATATTTCTTACCTGAATTTATATTATTTGGATTATTTATATTATTAGGAAAACTGATTTAAAAAACGATTATGTTTTTCAGGTCAGGGGTCATACCTAGAAAGCATGCCACATTGTTGGTATTCTGGGCCATGTTCATCTCAAGAACATAGTTGGCATGGCTACTATAACCCAGTAGCTGTGATACCCTTGACCTCAGCTTAATCAGCTGCTCCAAAATGATTGTGTTCACCTGCATCAAGACATAAAATATATAATTGAAGTAGAGCACTTTCAGAAAAACTGAGAAACCTGATCATATATTCATATTGTCCTGAAAACACAAAGCAATCAATGAGTTGTTAAAACTTCAGAAAGAGGTAATTAACAATCCTATTTGAAGATAGCAGCAGATAGCCTATTGGTCAAGAGTATGAGGGTGGTAAGCGAGGTCATTGGTTCAAACACCAGAGCTGATGAAATGAAAAAATGAATCTTTGTTGTGCCTTTGAGCATGGCACTTAAATCTAAATTACAAATGTTTTGGCACTGGTCTTCAGGATGTCTTGAAACAGTTTGGTAATCATAATTGGAAATCTTACTAGATACCAAGTGACATAACAACACTTACATAAAAAGTCAAATATATTTTTGGAAATGTCCATTGTTCCAATGGTTAGAACCAAAATCTTGCCCTTTGGGGCCAATCTGTTTAATGTCCTTTTGTAAACAGTCTACATGTAGCTTCCTACACTTTCTAAACCGCTCCACGTGGGCTTGAACTTGCAGCCCTCTTAACACAGTGACAACCTTCACACACAAAGTGTTGTTACCATTGACACACGATATCAAAGGTCCTTGCAAAGCAATACGAACAACTTCCAACCAATACGAACAACCAATACGAACAACTTCCAAACAATACGAACAACCAATACGAACAACCAATACGAACAACTTCCAAACAATACGAACAACCAATACGAACAACCAATACGAACAACCAACACGAACAACCAATACTAACAAATTCCAACCAATACGAACAACCAATACGAAGGTATCAGAGCGAGTGAACCAACTGACTGCAATGCTTTCAGTGCCAACCAACCATTTTGCAAGGCTACACTGGGATATCCCACGCAAACTAATTCATTAGCAAGTGCAGCTAGCAGTATGGAGAAAAATATGGATGCTTCAAACAAAGTTCTATGTGGCCCAAAACATTAAGATCTATTTTTCCATATAAAATTTTACTGTGCCCATTTCTCTTTGAAAACATTATTAGGATTATAATTGTTCTGATAAAGTGACCGGAAAATAACTATATAATCATTAATGTTATTATTATCCAAAGGTAGTTTGAATATCAGTCACAAGGATCATATAAATGGAGGCATTTTGTAAAGCTTGTGCTCTTTTCAAACCCTGTGTTCTGACAACATCAGTTAATACATAATGGTTAAACATACATTTACATTTTCAGAGTCCATTAGTGTGCCCTCACTTTAAAGAAAATTCAGCACATCTTACATACATTTGGACCAAAGGCAGAATGTGGTTTACCTCCTTACACCTGCTGTGGAAAGCAGTCTCCATCTTCTTCCTGGTCTCAGCCACATGGCACCTCTTCATTAGAGGGTGGTAGTGAAGGTACGCTAGGGTCACCTTGTACATCCCATCTGCAGTCTTCTCCAGACCATTCAGATAGCTATCTGCTAGCCCACCTTTAAGGCAAAAAACAGGATTTAAAACCCAAATATCAGAAGAAATTTTAATGAATAACACATGACAGATTTATTACCAATTCATTATAAGGAGTTCAGGATATAAGAATAATTATGGAAGTGTATTTTTGCTTACTTAATTCGTTTTCAGTGAATGTTAGATATGTGTTTTCCTCATTCATATTTTGGTTGAAGTTGATTGTGAGTTCACTGATGAGTTTTGACAAGCGTTTGACTTCCTTAAAAGAGAACAAATGTCTGCATTGCTATGATAACTCTAGTGCTGAAAGTAAAGCAAACGCGTCGGTTATTACGCTGCTTTTACACAAAATCCACTCTGTGGCCCGTATAATGATTTCAATAAAGAAATGTGTCCTCTATTGGAGATACCCAATGATTTTTCTGGTAAGTTTTACCTTTAACCCTTGAACCAGAAATCCAAATTTTATTCTAGTGAGGACTGATTTATGAGGTTATTCTATCTTCTCCCATCAGGAGCACATATCAAGTTCCCTCTCTCTTACTCTACACACACACATGGCTGCTGTCCTCACTATGGAGCTCACTGTAAAAAACATGTGGCCGTGTGAGTAAGAAAAGTAAATTGTGAAATAAGCTAACCCAAGAGCTTGGCCTTTATCCTAACAAATGAAATAGTAAATACACTGTATACTGACTGTCTCTGAAAAAACTGATAAAAGTGCATCTAAAAAAATGTGAATATTGTGGAAAAGTTTTTTTTCCATAATTTAATTAAAAAAAGGACACCTTTCTATATTCAGGGATTCATTACACAAAGTGACATATTTCAAGCCTTGCTTTGTTTCAATCTTGATGATTATGGCTTATAGCTCATGGAAATAAAAAATCCAGTATCTCAAAATATTAGAATAAAGAATATATAATACAGAAATGTGGACTTGGTCGGGGCTCCTTTTGGAAGAATTACTGCATCAATGCAGTGTGGCGTGGAGGCAGTCAGCCCAAGTTGCTTTGATAGCGGCCTTCAGCTCATCTATACTGTTGGGTCTGGTGTTCCAAAGATTCTCTATGGGGTTCAGGTCAGGCAAGTTGGCTGGCCAATTAAGCACAATAATACCATGGTCAGCAAACCAGTTACCAGTCATTTTGGCACTGTAGGCAGGTTACAAGTCCTACTGGAAAAGGAAATCAGCATCTCCATAAAGCTTTTTAGCAGATGGAAGCATAAAGTGCTCTAAAATCTCCTGGTAGATGTCTGCATTGACTCTGGACTTGATAAAACACAGTGGACCAACACCAACAGATGACATGGCACCCCAAAGCATCACTTATTGTGGAAGCTTCACGCTGGACTTCAAGCAACTTGGATTCTGTGCCTCTCCACTCTTCCTCCAGACTGTGGGCCTTTGATTTCCAAATGATATGCTAAACTTACTTTCACCTGAAAACAGGACTTTGGACCATTGAGCAGCTGTCCAGTTCTTCTACTCCTCAGCACAGGTAAGATGCTTGACGATGTCTCTGGATCAAGAGTGGCTTGACACTAGGAATGCTAAACTTGTAGCCCTTTTCCTTGACACGTCTGTGTGTGGTGGCTTGATGCATTGACTCCAGCCTCAGCCCACTCCTAGAAGAGCTCCCCCAAGTTCTTGAATCGGCTTTGCCTGACAATCCTCTCAAGGTTGCGGTCGTCCCTGTTGCTTGTGCACCTTTTCCAACCACACTTTTCCCATCCAGTCAACTCTCCATGAATATGCTTTGATACAGCACTCTGTGAACAGCCAGCACTTTCAGCAATGTGTACTGAACCAGACTGAGAGATTAAAGGCTCAGGAAAACATTGCAGGTGTTCCTAGTTAATTACCTTTTCCATGATATTAACCATTTTTGAGATGCACTTGTATTAGACAACCATCACAGGTCTCCGTTGTAGTTTATCCATTCTTGAAATTATTTTCCAGAAATGTAATGTTTTCAGCACTACTATTAGGTATCTGAGATATGAAACTTCAAATTTTGTATTACCACTTGTATATCCCTTGATAATTGCAATCCATTCCTCTTCCCTAATGTGATAAAACGGTCTAAGAACCTCTTGGCCTCAAGCGTGAGATTGTCCAGCTGCTTCTCCTGCAAGAAAACAGACCACTTTTGGCAGCTAACTCAATAAATTCCATGCATTGCTTATGGTGTGATTTCTGTCCATCTTTGTGTGTGAACTCTTACTACCAGTCAAATGATTAAGAACACACAGGAATGTTCATGTTGTTTTTTACCTAAGACATTACCAATGTTGCAAATCTGTTGAAAATGACTGATTTATAATTCATTATTTACATATAACAACAAAGCCAAATTTTCACCAGCTATTCCCTCAGTGTCCTACTGATAAAACCTTTAGCTCATCCAAATTAATCCTGTTGTGACTATCATTTCTGAACAATTTACTGAAACCTTGGTGAATTATGGTATCTATATCAAAACAAATGTAAATGCCTGGGTGTTCTAAAGAGTTGGACCAGTAGTGTAATTGTGTATGTAGTTCAGTCTGGTCTGACTGAACCTAGGCCTCCATCTGACAGTAGATTGTATTCTCCACCCTCTTATCATTTGTAGTCTCATCCCCAGGCTACCAAAGCGCATTAGCCTGGCATGACAACAATTTCACGTTAGCATGACCATATCATTGAATGGGCCTGTGTGAAGAAGTATTGACACATTTAAGGTCAACAAACTTTTGTCCAATATTTTTTTTTTCTCTGACATCTCCCATGTGTACAGATGAATAACGTTCACCTCATATAGTGTATATATATATATATAAACCAGTGAAATAGGAGTTTGTGGATTACAACCTGGGAGTTGCTAATGACCTATCATTACAATTGTGACATTCAGTAATTTAGGTCACTACAATTTAGGTTATAAACTTGACAAATAATATAATTAACATTGCAATAAAAGTGCTCTATAAATTACTAATAACACGTATGACCCATATGTGCATTGGTCTCTTTAATAACTAAGTCATGTCACTTCACTTACTAAATGATTTAGATTTTCACATATCTGATATTTTCTGCCAGGTTTACACTTTTGCAGCAGCAGTAAAAAAAGTATTACAACTAGAATTGCTAAACATTTTGTTGTGGAATAATTCATTTAAATCTAAAACAAATAAATACGATATATTTCGGAATCTAAAACCACAGCAAGTTCTGCTGTGACCGAGCATGCTGAATTACTAATCCAGTTTACTGGAATGCTCCGCTTGGCTATTGTTTGCTTAAAAAAGACCAGGTTGATTTTATTAATTTTATGCTGGTAATTTGACATATTATTAAAAAGTATTCAGAAAATGTCTTCTGATATGCAATGCAACTTCTTTCCAAGCCCCTATGACACTGTGCACATTCTATTATGATTTTAATAAAGGGGCTTCAAAAGCCACGTGCAAATATTATAAATGCCTTCAGTCATATCAATATCTTAATGTTGTAGTTCATCCAATATGTTGTTGGTCGTACCTGCAAGGCAATCATTCTCTGAAACACATCTTCCCTCATACTCATCTCCACATCAAAGTCAGACAACTTCTTTTCTGCTTCTGTGCTGGCCATGCGTATGACTTTAGAAGGAGACACAAATTGGGGAAAATCCAGAACATGGCGCTGTGCTGGGGAATAAATGCAAGCAAGATGAAAGTGACAAATGATACTGTATACCAAAATGAAAAAGCAGTTCTTGTCATTATAGTAGCATACCCTCCATTTAACTACATTTCCCATTGTATTTTCACAAATATTACCTCTATAAACTGTCATTTAAAGGAATCCTTGTAAATATCATATCGTCACTATCCTAAATAAGGATTTTTTTCAGGTTTTTTAGAAAACACAAAAAACTCAACCAAATATTGAATATATGATATTTATTAATAATTACACTCAAAACGGTTATGACAATAGATGTTCAACTGAGGATGTAGGCGATTTTACCAGAGGTGGCCAGCATCATGAGATGATTTAGGCAAAAAAATAAAAATCTAAAAAAATGACTTATGCCATTATTTTAGGAAGGTGACGATTATCCCATAATCACTAAAACCTGAATGAATTAGTATATAATTTCAAAATAGTGTATTTTGTACAATTTTGCCTGTTTTAGTCACTAAACTGATGTCATCTCATTTACTCTACATTGCCAGGTAAACAGAAGACAGCTCCAACTGAGCAAAATATTTTGAAAGATGTCTTTTCAACATCTAGTCAACATCTTTTCAACCACAAATATGTATTTTCAACGGGTTTTCAACCTCAATTGCTTAGAGGGAGGATAAAAGGAACGGTTTGCTCAGTATCTGGTGTGACAGGGCTTGCTATATTACTTACCCATCTATCTGGAATACCCCTCTTGGCTATAATTTGCTTAGACCGGGTTGAAAGCTGTTGTCAAAGCAGTTTGCAATGGTTGGTGTGCTCTAACCTTAAGGTAGTTTGGGGTACTTCTAGACCATTGTTTCACATGTTACCAACACAGACACCATGAACCTACAGTCAAATTATTAGCTGGCATGTGGCACTTTAGGATTGGCTTAATAAATTTAACATAACCTTTAAAGACTGCCCTGTAAATTAAATGGGAAATGGGATCAGTACAAGCATGATAGCATTTTGATCGAATTGACCATAAATCACTGCATCCAAAGTTCTGGCTATACATTAGGGAGTGGTTATATTTCTACAGCTCTAGGCATAGCATTTGAGCAAGTGCTGGTTTGTTGTTTGAATTACTGGATTATATCAAAAAAATTGAGAAAGGTCGAGAAAATTCTCTAGTTAATCATGTGACGTCTTTAAGACATGACTCAACCATTACAATTTGTAATAATACATTTAAAAAAATATATAGTATATTATTTAAGACACTAAACCAGTCAACCCGTATTGCTTCTCCTTCTCTGTGACATTCCCCCCCATGTCATTGCTGCAAATAAGATTATTTTCCTTTTTATACTTGCCTGGTTACAAAACAGTAAAATTAACTGATGGTTCAGTGGTTAGGGAGTCAGTCTTGTAGTCGGGAGGTTGACAGTTCGATTCCCGATTGACGGTTCGATTCCTGACTGTGTCAAACGTCAAACCCAACCAAATAGTTCATTGGGGGGAAAAAGTGGAATGTTTTAGACTGGTAAAGTCAATCCCGGGATTTAAATCTGACAGATCATGCATTTCATTTGCTGAAGAGGAGACTGAAGTCAGACAACACAAAACAGGCAACATCTCAAAATGCAAGGAATTTACAACTAAATACAAGCTTTTATACTCGTACATTTGCTTTAAGTTGAATTCTCCTAATACCTATAGTCACATAAAATGGGAGGATGAACTATAAAATCACTGTTTTTACGTTCAGAAAATATGTGTTGAATTGGCCAGAAATGAAAAGGTGAAGTGTGTAAACTTCATCTTTGAAGCATATCCTTACATGCCTTGAGTGCACAACGAAAACAGCAACTTTGAATTTACTGTCCCAATACTTTTTTAGGGCATTGCATTTTAACTGCCTTTAGTTATGTTCATACTAATGACAACAGTTCAACATTAAAATCATACTTAAGAAATTTAAGTTAACAAAGATCATTGCAGCACAAATCAGAAAATATCTTACCTGCATATTGAAATTTGGCATTAGCTAGGGCTTTTAAGGTGTTATCAACTGACACTTGTTCTACATCCAGAGATCCGATATTATCGTAGACCTTTTCTATGCCCTGAATCAGGCTATCTGTCATTTCCTTGATCTGATCAGGGGTCAGGTCCCATCTCATGGTATTCCTGTAGTTACAATCATCTGTGTTACCAGCTGTGTTTGCCTGGGAACAGTTTTGAGGAGCAGGTAACAACAGCCCATTTTGCAGAGTCATTCTCACTCTGGGTTTAGAACCAGACACTAAGAAGAAAAAAATGAAACGTAATGTGAATGACAGTACAGTGCTGTTACAAATGAACGGCTCTATTTGACTTATTTTTTCTTAATACGTTATACCAAACAAAACATAATATTAGATGACAAGAATAAGAGTGAATCAATAAAACAATATTTCATTGAATGAGCAATGTTAGTAAACACACAATGCAACTAGGAGTGAGCAGATTGTTTAAAGCAAAGAGTTCCAAAGCCTTGAATCAACCCTGGAAAAAGCCCTGTCATTAAAGCTCCGGACCTGGAGATGTTGAGAGGCCTGCTGTATTGAGCAAAATTAATGGGTGGTTTGATAAGAGAAGAAAGTCTGAGAGATGGGGATGAGGGCAATGTGCATGGTGGAGGGCATTGTAGGTTAATAAAAGGATTTTGTACTCAATGAGTCAGTGACGCTCATGAGTAATGGAGGTGACAGGAATGTATGAATCTCCAATATTTAAAAAAAATGTTGGTAGAAAAAGCACCTATATGATAAATTACAGAATGTGATTACCAGTTTCCATGACTATAGATATTTATATTTGACCTTTATTTTATGTTTTCCTGTTATTTTTGTTTTCCGGTTCATTTTTATGTCTTCCTGGTCGTGTAAAGCACCTTGAATTGCCATTTTGTATGAAATGTGCTATATAAATAATCTTTCCTTGCCTTGATCAACATTTTTCTGTGTGTTTGTGTGTAAAATAGATAAATAAAAGTACCATCATATACCTATAGAACATGGCTTCTTTTTCATCCATCTTCAACTTTATTATGTAGATTGTTTTTAATCTACCAGCCATTTAGATTTTTATTACAAGCCAAACTAAATTTTACCCCATAAAATGCAAGTTAGTACAGCAGTATAGTGATAATTTTCCTTGAGCTTTAATGACCTGTTGTTTTACCAAAATATAACTACAGTACTGAGCTTAAATGAGTACACACCCTTTGAAAATTAAGGTTTGTGACAATTTCTCAGTGAACACCGGAACTATTAGCTGACATTTGACCAAACTGAGTTCTGTGAAACATTTGCTTTTATGAAGAACATACAAGGTTGGTCAACAACATAATTTGGATTAGAAAATAATACATTTGATTTAAATTAGGTGTTGCAAAAACAGCACCAACTCTTCTCGACATGGAGTGAACAATTTGGTGACATACTGCCACGTCTATCCTTCTCTGTTCAAGAATGAGCTCTCAGAGCCTGGATGCAGGATGGAGAATGATGCTCGACCCGTCTTTTTAGAATTCCCCATAAGTGTTCTATTGCGTTAACGTCAAGTGACATACTTGACCACTGAGTCACCTTCACCTTGTTCGTCCTCAGAAATGCAACAGTGGCCTTGGATGCATGTTTTGGGTCACTATTATGTTAAAAGGGTGGACAGCAACCCAGGGCACAGATGGTAGCATCCTCTCTTTCAGTATTTTGCAGTACATCTATGAATTCATGATGTCCTCAATGACGTGCAATTCCCGACACCTGCAGCACTCATAGAACCCCACAGAATAACACTGCCACGCTTTACTGTGGGTACCATGCATTGCGACGCCATACAGTTTGGATGCCATCAGTTCCAAAAGGATTAACCTAGTGCCAGCAGCATAGCGCCCTATATTCCACTGCAGGATTGCTTCTAAAGTTAAGCAGGGTTGGGCCTGGTTAATCTCTGGATGGGAGACCAATGCTGCTGTATGTGGTTTTGGAGGGCCAGTAGAGGGCACTCTTCCCTCTGGTTTAAAGATCATAAACAATGTCCCAGAGCAGTGATGGGGACATCCCCTCTGCATAGGGTGTTGTGTTTTGGATGGGACCTTAAACAGGGGGGTATTGCACAAAACCAAGATAAGGGATTAAGCTGGGATATTCAAGTTATCCTGGTTAAATTTAGCCTTCACTTGGTTGCACAAAAGCTGCTAGAAGTAAACCCAGCCAAGTAACCATGGAGATTTATTCTTTGCAACTAGCCTGCTCCAGAGCAGGCTAACAGCCAGGCTAAGATAAATCCTGGAGCCTTGTGTTGAATCAGTTGTCTCTCTGATCCGAAATAAACGTGTTAAACATTCGTACTACTACATTCTGAATGTGTTCTGCTGAATTTTAATTAACAAGCATTACTCCTCACTATTGCTGTCACGAGTTTGATTTAAATCCAACCATTGCAGTTGTTTAGATGGTTTGAAATGATTCAAGAAGAACAGTGATTTCAATGAAGTCAGTGATGAGGGCAATTTTAAGTTGATCATCACAGCCAATCGTCACATTTACTGTAAATTAAGCCAATGTAAAAGATAAAATTAGTCACATTTGCATATCTCCCAGAATGCTTTCCTAAGGAAATGCGGCAGATACCAACTTCTGAATGTTTACGGCTTTCGTACCACACTGACAATGTAAAACAAAAATTAGATTTTTACAAATTTGAATATTAAATTGATAAAACGTCCTGCATTGATGTAATGTTAAGAGATTTTTTACAAGATTAGCTAAACTACATAGACTGGAACACTCTTCTCAGTAATGGTTGCAATAAATTACACCACTTACAGTTAGTATTAGGTTTGAAAAGTAAAGATTAATATTATGATTTAATAATCAAACAAAGTAATTAATACATTAATGCATAAAGCAGAACATATATATTAAAACAAACAATTCTTTAAAAGTAAAAGTGCAGAAAAGCACGCTGGGAAATGTCAACACGAGCAAATATGGTGTAACCTACAAAATATGCTTTGAGTCAAGATGAAATCTTTAGGCTTGCAATTCCCAGACAATTTTAATTTTGTCTATATTAAAAATAATAGGTTATACAATAAATTTGTATTGTATTAAATAGGAAAATAGGCTAATTAATAATACATTTCATTTAGTGCTTCACAGGGTATGCTACTCAAAGACATTTTACAGTATAACCAGCACATTTTGCAAATAAAGAGATACAGCAATAAAACCAACCCATTAAACAAGCATATTGAAAACTATTAAAACAGAGTGTACAACTTTGTAAAAATGTGGAGTGGCTAGTAGGTAGATATAAATCCTAACAGCAGCCGTATTCCCTTTTTGCAGATTCTATGCTTCACCTCCTCATAACTTTCCATTAGAAGTTGCTGCTCAACGGGTGAAAAATATACTGCGCGCGTCTTCTCCATCTCTAAATCAGTAAATCTGTGATAGATACAGTGGTCTATTTAAGAAAGCCGTGAACGTGCACTTATCCAGAATATCTACATCTGGCTTGACATAGCTTTACCTTTTCATCCTGGCTCGGCAAACGTGCAACCGATTAAGCCACGATGAGCGGATCAAACTAAGTCAAGCTGCGCTTTTTCAGTTATCCTGGATTTCTTTATTCTACTTTTGTGCAATACCCCCCAGGTGTCCTGACTCTCTGTGGTCACTAAAAATCCCATGACAATATTTGTAAGATAGTTAACCTTGGTGTCATGGCCAAATTCCCAACCAGGCCTCATTTCAATCATCGCCTAATAATACCCCACATTCCTAATTGGCAAATATAACTATTCACCTCTCCACCTAATAGCTGATGTGTGGTGAACATTTTGGCGCAAAATGGCTGCCGTGCATCACCAAAGTGAATGGGAGTCCGTGTGTGTGACTATGAGTAACTATATATTGAAGTGGGTGTGTGCATTGACTGTGTGTTTATGGTTGTGACTGTGTATGGAATTGGGTGCTACACATTAGCGGTGAATGAGGTGGGCTTCCCCCCATTACTATGTAAAGAGCTTTGGGTTATTAAAAAAGTTTTTAAATTATAGTTATTTAAATAAATTTACCTTTGTCTCATCTGACCAAAGCATGGAGTCCCAAAATTCTTCACTTTTGTCATCATGAGTCCTGGCAAATGCTAAACAAGCTTTTTTGTGCATGGGCTTTAGCAGTGGCTTCCTTGGTGGACGACACTCTTGCATGCCACACTTGTGCAGCATACGTCGTATTGTGTCACTTGAAACAGTCACCCCAGTTTGGCTTTGTAAAGCCTTAGCTAACTGTGATAAAGTTGCACTGTGATTTTTCTCAACTCTTCTTAGGACAAAACGCTCATCTCTAGGTGTTAGCTTCCATGGATGGCCTGGACATCTCAGACTGCTGGCCACAAGTCCATGCTTTTTGAATTTTTGGATAACGTTTGCTACTGTATTCCGACTGATTAGCAATGTTTGACTCATTTTCTTGTATCCCTGACATTTTTTGAGTGAAGCAATTACTTTCTTTCTCAAGACTTGCAACATTTCTCTTACAATTGGTTCCATAATTGTCAGCATTGACTAAGAGGAGATTGTGGTCCAATCCCAGTGTCCCTCCTAAACACTAGCCCCTGAACCCTTACAGACTTAACTGACATTACCTCATATGTGATTGAGTGCAAGAGGCTGCAAGGGCTCAAAATGCTAGAAATTGAAATGGGACAGAACTTCATCATGTGGCACACTACTGTGGTTTTGGGAATATTTTTTCATCCGCAGATGAATAAACTGAAGGGTTTGTCGTTCACTCCTAGTTTGTAAACAAAATAGTAATGTTGTTGGATCAAATCTGATGAAAGCACATTTGGAATTTATCATCATGCCAATATAGGACAAACTGCGCACAGTTCTGGCTATATGAACAATCAGGGAGCATTGTGTTTATACTTAATGTAAACCTTTTTTCCTAACCATGCTTTTTCCATGCTTCTTTGTTTACCGTTCTTCTTTCTGCTCTTATAAGGCCTGTTTGCCAGGACGTTTCTCTTGCTTCCACACAGTTAACAAATTTAGAAACAATTAATTTCCCCATCCCTCGAAAATCCCATAAAAGTTCATTATAAGATCATAAATATTGGGGGTCCGCGTGGTGTACTGGGCTAAGTCGCTGCATTGCAGGACAGTCTATATCAAAATAGTCACAGGTTTGAGCTTGACTATGGGTTCCCTGACTTCTCTGGACCTCCTGCACGAGGCAGTGCAAATTGGCATATCGCTGCCCGAGGTTTGTAGCCTAGAAATCTAGACGCACCCTAGCGGCAGCAAATATAATTTGCAGCTAGGTTCAGTCTAGGAACTCTCCGTTGACTTGCGAGCTGGAAAAACCAAATTCTGGTCAGGCCAATCACAACATGTATAGAGTCGGTGGGCGGGCTTAACGTAATTACGGGAAAACAAAGAAATGGTTGCTGCTGCTGGCGAACAGCGGTCTATCGAATCAGCTTTGGTCGCGACTCTGGTAGACTTGGAGTTAATCTTTTCTTTGAGAAAATAACAAAGAACAACACTGAAGTCATTCTTACAAAAGAAATATGTGTTTTGCCGACCGGACACTTCATTGCTCTGGTTGGTTTTAGCGCTATCCTATTGCGTGCATAGGGAATTTGAAAGACAACCGTTCATCCCGCCCCTCGGATTGAGCACTGCCAATGGTGAGTTCCCAGACCCAACATCTTGATGTGGGTCTCGCTTGCCAGGCTATGGGATTTGGGTTAGATAAGATAATCTATATTGCCATGTTGCTCTCCAGCGACTCCTTTTGTCCAGATCGGGCACCTGTAAATTAAATTGCGGAAGTTGGTGAACATTATGACCCCGTTGGATGATCTAATGGCCAAATATGGTTTCCTGTTGAATGTGTCATCTGATTCACATACTACAGCTCCTCATCTTTCCATAGGTACCCCAGATGTCCATATCTACTGTGGAATTATGGAGAAAAGATTTAACCCAAAAGTCAAGATTTTGACAAGATTTTGACAATGCAAGAATTCCTGAATTTGCACTGCCCCCTAATGGCCAAATATGGTATGGTTTCCCATTAAATGTGTCACCTGATTCACATACTACAGCTCCTCACCTTCCCATTGATACCTCATCTGTCCATATCTACTGTGGAGAAAAGATTTAACCCAAAAACCTAGATTTTGACAATGTTATTATTACAACAATTCCTGACTTTGCACTGCCCCCTTATGGTCAAATATAGTCTCCCGTTGAATATGTCACCTGATTCACATACTACAGCTCCTCACCTTTCCATTGATGCCCCATATGTCTCATATGTCCATATATACTGTGGAATTATGTGGAAAATCCAGCTCAATAGCTGAATCAGGCATTTTTTTTTAAGTGGAATCGAAACTTAAGGAGAACTGGAGGCGAATGTGGAGCAAAGTTCGGCGTCGTGACAGTAATCCTATCTATAGCAACACATTTCATTTTGTTCAAAACCGGCAGCATTATGTATTCTATTTTCGTCCAGGGAACATTTGACAATAAATTATACAGTGTCACATCGGATAATATTGATGTCCATTCTATTTCCATGCGCCTACCGCTTCTATAACACTGAGTAGCCTACCTATTTCATTACAAAATCGATTTAATAAACAGTAAATAAATGACTGAAGGTCTGTGAAAGCCACAACTACTGACAGTACTGCATACTTAACTGGCTGACAAATTATTACCGATCATTTACCCAGAATGTTTTTGTCATGACATCAACAGGAATAATGAATGAAATTTGATACGAGCTCATAAAACTTCAATTGGAAAAGCGTTGCTAAATTAGTGGCTTTGATTCTCATTGTGGCGACAAACTTTACATAACACTGCGGCCACAAAATGGTAAGAAATAATGTCATTTTAATACATGTTGCTGTATAACACCTGGAGTTGTTTTGCTACATCTGCTCTAAAAGCCACACGTGGTTGCCACAGCCGGTTAATAATAGTAGCACTAACAATATGAGCACGTACAGCAAATCAACAATTCACAAGGAAAAAAGAACACGAGCTCGACATTTACAGTAGCCCAACCTGCGAAGCGTTCCACAAATCACAACATACCAGCAGTAGGGTCATGCAATTTCGCGTGCAATTTGCAATCTCCGATCTAACCTCTTTACTGGACCTGTAGTCGTGCTGATTTAATTAGTCACGTCCTTTGTGTAATGCGCATGCGCAAGAGATGAACACTGACCAATTCTCATGATGCGGTAGCAGAAACAGCTGAAAATAAATCAGGTAGGTGGGCGGGGTGTCATATAGCATCTATTATATATCATTGATGTAATTTACAATGTTTAATAGTATACTTATTTATAAAAAATACGAACACAGTTTTAGCAAGGCTTTTTTTATCTCATGTAGCCTATGCAATAGGCTTTTTAATGGCGATGCTCAGGCTATGAATTAGCCAATGTAGAGAGTCGCAGAGTCGATGATCGGTGAAGTGATTTGAAAACGCTATACTAAACAATGTCTGTCATCATTTACTTATGATGTTACAGTAGATTGACATCATTTAATACAATCTCATTTCCCAAGTCGCCATTACATATAGCCTTATCGAATCATTCTATGTCAACAACACATTTTGTTATGAGGAGGGACTATGTCAACAGTAGACGCCCGTCTGTGTATATATTATTGAAATAGGTTAACTGTGAAATTATTAAGCATGGTTGCCACACATGACCTTAATGCTTTATGTCAAAGCAAAGTCTTTAGAATGTGAACAAATGGGTTTGCTCTTTCCCAGGTGTGTTTTACTGTAAATTATGGTACAGTTTGACCTGTGGCAAGACAAGAGAATGTTCATTAAATAAATTATGTATTGTACTGTAATTACAAGTTAACAGCATAAAGTCATTAGAGAACAAGTAAATATTCAAACTGACACCACATGTGGATCAGCATGGAACACTGCATCCGCACTGAAGTAAAGAAACTGTATTTCATTATTAGTGAAATGTTTTTGCTTACAGAATCTGGTTGATTGGCCATTCGGAATTTATGGCAAAGGCCAAAAGGTTGGGCCATTTTTAACCATGTGTTTCACAAAAGAACGAGCCTAATTTTCCTCCTCAAGGAATAAAAAAGGTTGGCTGTGTTAGAGATGCTACAGCCTATTTCTGGTCACATTTACAAAAGTGGACTTAACTTTTCCCTCTTGAGTTGTCTTGGAAACAAGACTTCCATATTTGTTATGGCAGTGATATACTACAGTTAGGTCTATAAATACTTGGATATTGACTAAGTTATAATATTGGAGTTAAAATAATGAGTATGAGCTGAAAGTGCAGATTTTTAGCTGTAATTTGAGGGTATTTATATCCAACTCTTTGTTTTTATACGTGGTCCCTACAATTGTAAGTGTGCAAAGGTATTTGGACAAATGAACACATTCATTAAATTGTGTCTTTTAATCCTTGGTTGCAAAACCTTTGCAGTCAATGACTGCCTGAAGTCTGGAAAACATAGACATCACCAGATGCTGGGTTCTTAACTGGTGATGCACTGCCTTTAAAACAGCTGTCTTCACTTCCTGCTTATTGGGTTGCCTTTAGCAAGTGAAATCCATGCTCAGTTTGATTCAGGACAGGTGATTGACTTAGCCAATGCAGAACATTCCCCTTTTTTGCTTTAAAACAATATTGGGTTGCTTTCAAGGTATGTTTCGGGTCATTGTATATGCGTACTATGAAGCCCCATCCAATAATTGGAGAGGTGTCTGGCTGCAGACCTCCAGTGTCAGGCTGCTTCCAGTGTCAGGACCAGAAATAACAAACTAATTGTGCTTAGTTAATTCGATCTAAGTCTTACCCAAACCCTTAGCCTAACCTTAACCACTCAGAAACCTTGCTGTTAAGCCCATCTAAAATATATTTACAGTGATGAAATGTTCCGTCAAAAATACATTCGTTTGGCGATCTTTACTTTCTATCATTACATTAACCATAAGCCTTACCCAAACCCTTACCCTAACCTTAACCACTCAGAAACCTTACTGTTAACTCAATCTAAGCCTTACCCAAACCCCTAACCTAGCCTTAACCACTCAGAAACCTTGCTGTTAACTACGCTATTTACTGTTCTCGCTAATTTTGGAAGTATGCGTAACTTGAAGGGTCGTGACTGAAAGTGGGCATAACTTGAAGGGGCGTAACTTGAAGTCTTGCAGGCTGCAGACAGATACTATTGAAAAAGTTTGTTATTTCCGGTCCTGACACTGGAGGCAGCCTGACACTGGAGGCAGCCTGACACTGGAGGCCGCCTGACACTGTAGGTCTGCAGCCAGACCCTCTTGAATAACTGTTGCATCATTTGGCTGGATCTGAGCAGATAATATAGCCGGAATCACTTCAAAATTCATCCTGCATCTTTTGTCAGCAGTCACATCATCAATAAATACAAGAGTACCAGTTCCATTGGCAGCCATATATTCACATGCCCCGAAATAATAATACCATAGTCAATGTACAAATATATGTATATGGACCTAACTGTATATAATAACATAGCTCCAGTACAAATCATACTGTAGAACTGTCAAAACATTAATGTCACTTCTTTTTGTCTGAACTGTGCAAAGTCTCATTGTGTTATTTGCTTTTTATTTACCTGTGTCACCAAACTTTCAGATTCTATTTGATCTCTTCTGCTCAGTTGTTCGAAGAAAAAATGGCAGTGGAGAAGCGCTTGGCATTCTCTATTGTACAGTTCCTGCGAGATCAAACACACTGTGGTGCTTTAACTTCAGATGAGCAAGAAAGCCTCGAAGGTAGGTCAGCTATTAAAAAAGCTTGCGTTTAAACGTCTTATTAACATACAGTACTTGATTTCTCTAATAGACTCAGTTTTGTCTCAGATGTTGGTGGGCTATAAATATTAAAAATACAATCATTATAATTTCCATTAAATTAAAGCAATTATTATATTATTGTACTTGAAGTTGCAATACAATGTTTGGAGACAACCTTCAAGATCAGCTCCAGTGACTGTCATCTAGCAGCTCCACAACCTCTAACTGAAATATTTGTTAACTCTCTCCTTAAGGTGAGAAGGTTCATCTCTGATTGTCTTTTACCCAAATGGTAACATTACCATGTCTGTGTGCATGTTACCAATCCTACTCAAATAAGGTGTAACCGCCCAAATACTGTAAACAAAACATATGCTGTAGGTGTGTAATGTTTGACTGATAAAAGCACTGCTTTTCTTCAGAACGACCAGAATAACCGCGTGCTGCCAGAGACGTCCCCACCACCAGAAGACACAGAACGGGCTGAACAACTGAAAAATGAAGGTACAGTTTGAATATGTAAATCAGGAAGTCAAGGCCACTCCCTTGTTACGCTATAGTGACACATTTTTGTAATCTTGTAGTAAAACGTGTCCTTTGACATGATTTGATCATAAGACTGACATTAGAGCTAAACGTCCATGTCCTACACAGGAAACAATCACATGAAAGAGGAGAATTATAGCTGTGCAGTGGAGTGTTACACCAAAGCCATTGGTTTGGATCTCTGTAATGCTGTCTACTACTGTAACAGGTAGGCACAACCATTCTGAAATGGTTTTAACATTTTATTAAAAATGGGAAATACCATACACCTGTAACACCTACTGTGGGGGTTAGCAACTAGATTCAGCCGCTGGTCAATTTCGGTTGGAGCATAAGGTTATGGGATCTGAACTGAATTATAACAGTTACAAAAAGTAACTTGTACAAGGCAACTAAACTAAGAGATAATACAATATTTGAATATCTTCTCTACATTAACACGTGATAATAAGTCTCTTATTTTATTTGTTGTTGACATTCTTGCGATTTAATCAATCAAATGTATGTTATTTAGCGCTTTTTACCACAGCAGATTGTTTATACAGATACCCAGCCTAAATTACACTGACCTAGCCTGCTGCGACCAATGTTATACTTTACTTGACTTTTTATTTATTTCTGTTACATCTATACGAGTTACTATATTTTGAGTATAACACTCACAATAGCCTTGATTTATTTAAATGCATAATTACTGTGTATTTGAGCTAAAAGGTGCTGTTTGTCTCTTTTCAGACATAAAGCATAGTAGCAAACCAGACTACTAGCTACATACACCACAGCCACCTTTCTTTGTGCCTGCCTTATTGCTCAAAATGCTAATAAATGAACCTGAGCCTTTGGTTGTGGCTGGCCGTTTGCTGTTATCATTACCGCAGGGCTGCAGCACACAGTAAACTAGGAAACTACACAGAGGCAATGGGGGACTGTGAGAGAGCCATGGGGATCGACCCTAGCTACAGTAAAGCCTATGGGAGAATGGGGTGAGTTACTGATGGGAGAAGTGTGGAAAGGAATATGGTTAAGGCAGGGGTGGACAACCCTGTTTTTCTACCATCCTGTAAGTTTTCACTTCAACCCTAATTTAGCACACCTGATTCTAATAATTAGCTAAAGGAAAGCTAAAATATGTTGCCCACAACAAGGGTTGGAGAGAACCTACAGGGCGGTAGATCTCCAGGAATAGGGTTGGGCAGCTCTGAGTTAAGAAATATGGCATTGCATCTCAGAATTTGTTTTAGAGAGCAGTAGCGGGAAAAAGAATGCTTGAAAATAGCTATTGCTTTGCTCAGGAGAAATGTTTACTGCACCGCTCCAATGTCTCCTGTTCCCTGTCTGTCTCTAGATTGGCATTGACTGCTATGAATAAGTACCCAGAGGCCATCTCCTACTTTAAAAAAGCTCTTGTGTTAGATCCAGAAAACGACACCTACAAATCCAACCTAAAGATCGCTGAGCAAAAACAAAAAGAAACAGCCAGTCCTGTAAGTAGTGTTGCCAAAGTTTTTACCTCCTTGTGGGATATCACATTTTGGGTATAGACATTAGTTACCAACTTATGTAATAAGGAATATAAAACATGATAGGCCATGTGTTATGGAATGTTATCAAAGTGAAGCTGAAGCCAATATGGAAAAGTGTTATATAGTCTTTATGGCGATCGTATATCTGGCAGTATCCTCTCACTCAATCATCTTTTCCCCTCAAACTTTAAAACGCTAATGTTTGTTATGTCACTGTGGCGTTCTGTGCCTCGCTTTACTAATTTCACGCTTGCCCAAAAATGTGTGCTTTTCCCCAGCATTTTCCTACAGTAGCAGAGATTAAGCTTGCTGCATGGGATAGAATTGGCAATATTTAGTCATGCTAGCTTTGCCCTTCCAAATAAGATCTTTCTAGAAATCCCATTTGTCATAGCAAAACAGTGGAGGCTGGTTAAAAGTAATTGAGGAGAATGGTCTCACAATAATGCTTGAAATGGAGTAGATGCAATGGTATCTTTGTGGTTGTTTGTCTTTAGAATGATTTTCAAGTCTTCCACCCCTTTTAGTTCATTCTCCAGTGACATCACTGATGAATGAATGAAACTACACGAGGAGGAGAACATAATACTGTGTACTCTGTCCGTGAATAGGCGTACTGTGGTACAGGGGGTCGCAGTATATGCACCTTTTAAGCATCTTCTTTACATCCTCTTAAATTCCCTTTACAGTATATTAATTTGGTAATAGTTTTTCTATATACACTGTATACACAATTCTACTTCATGTCTAAGCTTCATAGCATATTACCGTACCTGTCACGTCTCCCTCATTGCCCCACAGCTTTTGCCTGTGCCTACTATGAGCATATCACCACTGATAATACATATATCCCACTTGAATTTAAGTGTCAAAATGATGCCCTAGTTGTGTCAACAGCAATATCAAGCAGTTGATTTGTTTGCTTTGAACAGTGGTGCAAATGTACCGGTATATCATAGGAATTGATTTGGCTTGTCAGAATGTGCTTAACAAAGCCTTTGGATTGTTTGATGTTACAGACAGCAGCTGGACTGGGATTTGACATGGCCAGCCTCATCAACAACCCTGCTTTCATCAGTATGGTAAGATTGAGTTTAGTGGGGGTCCGTGTGGCGTAGTGAGCTAAGTCGCTGCATTGCAGGAAAGTCCATGTCATGATAGTCAGTGGTTCGAACCTGACTATGGGTTCTCTGACTTTCCCTGGAACTCAAATTGACATAGCTCTCCCAAATCCCGGGCAGCGCTATGTCAAATGATTTAACTTACCACGTCGATCTTCAGCGACTCCTTGTGTGCAGATCGGGTTGCTGAAAATTCAATCACAGAAGTATAATTGGTGAGCGTAATCATCCCGCACGAGCTGAGCAAACGCTTCCCTCGCCATCCCAAATCTATCCAAGGAGTCGCGGAGCTGCCGACAAGGCAGGGTCAGTGGAAAATGGGGAAAATAAATAAATTTACGTTAGTGATGGAAATAACAGCATACTTGGTGGAAATAGATTTAGAGTTTAAGGGAAATTTGAGCACTAGGTACAGAGGGCGGAGCCACGCACCTTTGGGACTATTGTTTTGGTTCCATTGCAGTAGGCAAGCTAAATCAACCTCAACTATGATACTCTATTTGAAAGATAAGCAATATCATATTCAACCCAGGTCTGACATATTGCGTCCCTCTATGAAGCAATTTCTGGTCTAGACAAATCCTAGACACAGGTCCATGTTACCTCTCAGGAGTTTGCTACGAATACTACTGGAGTATGCCTCCTAAGGTCTTAACCCATGCCATCCACATTTGACCCGGTATTCTAATGATGCCATTGTCAAGGTGTATAGGGAGGATTTGGGGGCTGATCATGGCTAGAAAATAGAATTGCAGTAGGAGTGAACATGTGTGTCGTTTTGAGAGCTAAGTAACCATGCCAATAGAGGAAGCATTTGGTTCCCCCTTAACACTTTAAATCAACAGATGTTTTTTCTTTCAGAATTGTATAATGGGTGACATGTTATTCTCCTGACGTTTACAGGCTGCTAGTGTGATGCAGAACCAACAGGTGCAGCAGCTGTGAGTGTTCTGCATGTTTAGGCAGCAAAATCAGGCGTAGCTCCATAATGTGTGGCCTATTCTTTCCATCTGAACGCTACTGACACAGCATATCGATGTTTTGCTTTACAATAATACGCTCATTCAGAATTCAGTAATCATTGTTTAAAGTCACTGTTTACTTACTTTCAGATTCATACTTACTCTCGGATGTTTTTTAAAATGTTGTTTGAAATGTTTGTAACTCTTTTGGTTTGTCTGTGCGTGGCCAGTATGTCAGGCATGATGTCCAATGCTGTGGGGGGGCCAGCAGCCGGTGTTGGGGGACTGTCGGATATCTCCAGCCTGATTGAAGCGTAAGACAGTACCCCTGTTACTGTGTAACAAATTATGCTGAGCTTTTGTCTCTCATTAAACATAAAAACAAACAACCTGAGCGATATTTTTCTGTAGTTAACGTGCTAGGATTCTGGTGCTAGCAACGTAAGGGATATAAGGTTTATTCCCACTAGGGGTCAGTATGAAAAACTGTATGTACTCTACTGAAAGTGATTCTGGATAGGAGCATATGCTAAATTATGTATATGTAAAAAAAAAAAGAGCAATGATGAAAACCAAACCAACTTTGGCAAAATATATACGTACATTTATTTATGTGTACATTTGAACACAAATACGGTAACTTACTTCATCCTAGTTGTTATAGGCCCTAAAATAATGCCTATTAATGATTTTATTTTTTTATTTAATTTGGTTAGCCAATTGAGAAAATATTCTGATTTGCAAAGACCACAAAAATGTTCACATGCTATACTGAAAACACTCAAAAGAAGCTATATAAAATTAGTGCAAATTAGGTCAGATGAAATAAAAATATATTATAGCACTTATAACAGTTATAGCAATAAGATACCAAGATATAAAATTACAAAAAAATGAACAAATGCCTCCTGGCAACAGGGGTTTGAGCTCCAGCTCGGCCGACTGTCTCTGCCCTCTCTCTCTGTCTCTGCCCTCTCTCTCTGCCCTCTCTCTCTGTCTCTGCCCTCTCTCTCT
>JACXGM010006341.1:18066-33120 GCA_016801145.1 Umbra pygmaea | reverse complement strand
ACACCCCTACTAAGATCTAACCACCACACCCCTACTAAGATCTAACCACCACACCCCTACTAAGATCTAACCACCACACCCCTGCTAAGATCTAACCACCACACCCCTACTAAGATCTAACCACCACACCCCTACTAAGATCTAACCAGCACACCCCTGCTAAGATCTAACCAGCACACCCCTGCTAAGATCTAACCAGCACACCCCTACTAAGATCTAACCAGCAAACCCCTGCTAAGATCTAACCAGCACACCCCTACTAAGACCTAACCACCACACCCCTACTAAGATCTAACCACCACACCCCTACTAAGATCTAACCACCACACCCCTACTAATATCTAACCACCACACCCCTACTAAGATCTAACCACCACACCCCTAAAAGATCTAAACACCACACCACTACTAAGGTCTAAACACAACACCCCAAATTACTTCACCATTTTGATAAGGTGAGGTAATAGTCATAATCATAATCAAAATATGTAATGTAATGCTTTTGGTGCACCTAGTACTTGGCCAGTGCTACTGCAACAACAGCTTTCCGGGTGGCGTCCATGTTTTTCTCCCTGACAAAATAATAGACACTTGGAGTGTGGAAGTGACGTCATATCCGAGTCAGATCTTTGAGAATAAATGAACGCAGCATAAGATGTAAACACCACACCCCTACTAAGATCTAAACCACACAGAAGCCAAGACTTTCTACATTGAAACTCTGACTAGCAACTCCCCTAATGATGACTCCCTGTGATGTAGAAATGTACTTTTCATTCTTGTATTTCTTCTACTATCTGTTTACTGCAGAGTGAACACAGCCATGGGTTTCAGTGGGTGTTGTGTTTATATGAGGAATACAACATTGATGAGTTGATTCCTTAAAATACTTTTAGAATAGTTTTCAGCCCTATGTATTTATATTGTAATTGCCACCTACAATACACATGCATGAGTGAAGCATTCTGAGAGACGAGATTCGAAATCTGGAGATTCGAACGTCAGTGTGCAGCAAATATGGTATGATAGACATACTGTACTGTTTTATGTGTGAATTGTGTGTGTGCACGTGTGTGAGTCAGCTTGTGTAGGGAGTATGAAATGATGCTCTCCCATTTAGGTTGACTTGCTTCAAATAGAGTTACAGACACTTCAAGTGAACAACTTAACTACTGGCAGGTAATGGAAGCAATTATTGTCATTCAGCTTGCCATTCTCATTGAAGTGTTGCAACCATTGCAAAGGCAGTGACCCAGGTGCATTGTGGGCAATTTCAGCTACAGCAGACAAGTTTAAAGCCGACAAGACCTACTGCAAGGGTGTAAAAGCTAGGGTGGAGGGCAGAGGTGGACATTTACGTGATTCCGGATAACTCTGAATTTACAAGTTTTGGGAAGTCCCTACTTAAGACCAAACTTGAACAGGTAAAGGGAGTTCATATCTTAACAGTAACCTACAATTAGATAGAGTAGAGGAAATATCAATCATGGTCATCGGTAAGATGTGAACTCCTTTTACCTGATCAATTTGGTCAGTAGTAACTTCCCAAATCTTGTGAACTCAGAGTTACTCAGGAAAGTACTTTTACTCAGTACTTTCTCCACCTCTGGTAGAGGGCTTACCAGCACAAACTACACTTGCGAAGGTGTAGATACTCACTCATACTGAATTTGCACCCATTTCACATGGACCGATGGACTTTAACATTATGTTCTGTTCAAGGACTGCTATTGATCCATCTCTCACCGGAATGGGGTCACCAAGGCCAGGTGAGGGCTACATAGGTAAGGTTATGTGGAATACAGACCCTCTCATTCTGTGCCTGATGTTTAAGCTTAAATCTATAAAGCTCTTCCACTTTCCTTTAGTTGATTAAAGCTATATATTTTATAAGACTGGAATTTAGTCTGATAACTAAAATGCTAATTCAAAATGGACTGGTAAAAAAACTGTTACAGATAGCCAAGGAGCATGTAGACTAGTGCATCTGACCAGTAACAAAACAGTTGCTCTATGAAATCCCCAAACCAGTAATGTTAAGGATCTATTTTTTTTACCTCTGAGAATGCATTTGTGCCTAATTGCAACAACACTGGATGAGAGCTTCTGAAAACTGAAACAAAAGATAGATTTGTAAAGAAATTATTATAATAAGAGATTATTTTCAAATCTCAATCTTGACATTCAAACTAATTGACAGGCGTGAACCAATTTCCACAGACCTTTAACACTAAGGCTGCGTTTAAATTCCAATCGATTTCAGCAACATTTTCGCATCCTCTCTAGCACTGCATGTGATGAGTCACAATTGTAGTGTGTAAACCTGCGGGTCTCTTGAATTTCACGTGACTTTGAAAAACAGCCCAGGAGAAATGTGTATTGTGGGGAAATTCTTCACATGTAAGTCAATAGGCTGGGCTAGTTTCTGAGCAAAGTGCTCAGGCACCCAGCTCAAGACGTCTTGAATGACACACACAAACGCGCGATTGCCGCCAGGAGACATGACAATGTAAATTTGAATAGTATGGAAATTATTTCGTCTCATCTTGAGTGGACCCAAAAATGTTGCTGAAATCTGAATGTAAACGCGGCCTAAATTTGCTTTGCAGGTTTCTTTTTCCAGACAGGGAGAGACAGAGTGATCAGTGAGTCAGAAAGATCAGTGTGAAAGGGCCCAAGTCTATGAATCTGGTTGTTTGTTTGATAGTCCATGGTAGTTTGTTCCACCGAGTCCTGCTGCCTTGATAGTGCAATGTAATGAGCAGGGTAAGTGGAAAGCAATTGCATTATACCAATTGTACTTGCGTTGCGTTTGCCTGAGCCTGTCTCAAAGGGCCTCATAAATGACCTTAAATCTTTCCGGACCCTAAACAGGCTGTGATTGACAGTTGTAATTTGTTTCCAGGCCGCTGTGTTATTACAGCTGTGTGCTGTTCAGATAGTTCTATGCACGTTTCAAACTGGAAGGGGCCTTAATTGTTGCCATGGAAATTAAACACACACAGCTGTGGTAAACAAGAAGCGAGGGGTTCAACAACTTAACCTCTGGTTAAATACACCCCGTTAAAGTCTCCCTCCTCAGCCAATCGAAAGAGTCCAGATATCCATGGTGACATATCTAACTTTGTACACCCTTTTGAACAAAACAAATGGTGCTAGGTTTATGTCATTTTAGCATTGTATTCTCCATTGTACAATGCTAGTCAAGTCTTTGTTTAAATGCATTTTTTTTCCAATTTGCCAACTGAAAACTCACCAAAAACATTCACGTTAATGTTTTGACGCTGTCAAGGCCTTCTGCACATGCCTCTATTGAGCATAGGAAGGTGTTTCAGGTCACTGCAGGCTGGGCTGTTGGATGTCTGTTCAAGATGCACCTTCCATTTTCAACAGTAGAGACTATTGCGATGCTGAGTTTGTGGCATCTTGAATGCCAAGTGCACTCTATAATTGTTTTTGGGCCATCTAACCTTTACCTCAAAAAGCATTAGCCACTATTCACTTGCAAATCTTCATATTTGTGTGTGAACAGTGAGGTAATATTATTGTGATAGTGAACTATTAGTCATCTTCTTTTGTCCTATTCATCACTATACATTTACAGGAACTAGAACACAGTGATGGAGTCATTGGTCAGGTCCCAAAGGAAACAGTAATTAGAATTCAGTTTGTGGTCAAAATGCAAAACGTCTAGATTTTAAAATAACCTCTTTCCATTATTTGAAAAAATAAGACAAATTAAGCTCTGAAACCATGAAGACAAAATGATTACATTTACTAATGGAAAGCCAAGCCCCTCTGTGGGCCTCTGTGTCTGTTGCTAGGGTAGGGAATTTGTCCAGTGTTCTGCAAGCAAGGACTGGAGACTAAACACAATACCATCAAATACATCTACTACATAGTGCTGGTGATAGCTGCATAATTCTTTTTTAAAATGTCTCATTATTCCTTATAATGTCTATATAATCCTAATTATCTTTATTATGATGTATTGTTGATGTTTTTCTTTGTTTTCCTATAATAACAACATATTACCCATTATTATTTTATGTTTCTGCAGTAGCAAAAGGCATCCAAAATATGTAAAATAATAGCATATATTTTTTTTAAATGAGGGAGGACTGTAAGCAAGAGAACTGTAGTGTCAGGTGTGACTGTGTGGCAAATGGTTTACATGGCTCACAGATTAGGTACTGTAGGAGGGCCCCTCAGCAGAATATTGCCTTGGTCCCCAGGGAAGTCACGACCGGTTCTGCTTGCTACTATTTTTTTATATATATTTGGGGCATTAACACGTAACAGTTATGAAACCTTTTCAATGAAGAGATAGAATGGAGTGATAATTTATTTAGATTTTTCCCCCATGTTGTTCAGGACTGACGAAATGAAGTGCCTGAACTCAGTTTCAAGAGTGACTGAAATATCTCAAATTATGTAAACAATTTACATGGAATATATAGTATTTAAGATTAATTAATGCCTGTACCAAATGTGTGGATGTGTCTCACAATGTTATCATTAAATCTGTCACTCATGTCTGGATATTGCCAGTATTCTTTTTATAGATTGATCGTTGCCTGTCACACAAGAATAATGTCAACACATTATGGATGTGTTAGTTGTCTTTGTTAAGCCTGTCACACACACTGTACATTTTGCCATATTGTTTTGACACATTGTACATGTAGTCATTCCCAGGGTAAATAAATTACAGTACTAATGCATAAAAACAAGCATCTTCATTGACAGTGAAACCATGTTAAGGTTAAATAGATTAACAATTTTGGAAGAACAGATTATCTTCTTACCATTTCATTCATGAATCTAAAGACTTTTATTATACAGTCATGTCAATGAGGTGGTTGGTTTACAATTGGCTAACAATTATCACATGTTGTGGACCAGCTGAGATCATTTACATTGGAATGCTACCTAAAACGTTTACATTTGTAGCCAACAATAACAGTAATAAACACTCAGCTCTGAAATTATAGGCAGCCAATAATTACAATAAATTACTGTTATCAGAGACTATAATAGTGTTGATTTTCCTACTGGAATCTCGCTTCCAGAAGCTTTGAAGTGAGGGCCATGTTGTCACAATGGATAATGTATTGTACACCTAAATTGCAAGTAGGTACTCCTCAAGACAGACTACATTTCCAAAAAGTTAACATTTAGCAATTACATTATACTTAAGGATGCATTCAAAATTCTATGCTTTAAAATGCTGTTCCTCATCGGCTCTGACACTGGTATAGTCAGTGATTATTGTATGTCCTACTGAATTGCTTTAATAATCTCAACCAATTTAACCTATTTAGAACATTTTATTATACTAGCAAATGCTAGCAACAATGTTGATTGGGGATATATTCATGGATAATATAATAACAGCCTATTGATCACAGGGCATAATATCTCAAACACCAATTACACCCAGTGATCACAACTTTTGTTGTTAATTAATCAGTTGCAGCTAGGAAAAAAGGGAAGCTAATATTTACAGGTCATTTTGAAGACACATCATTAAACAAATTAATTGTTACACTTCTGCAATTACCATCACTCCCAGGTACAATTAAAATGAGGTATTAAAAGCAGCTAAAAAAATTTATTCTGAGAGTCGATCAATTGTTGTCTGAAGGAAACTGTTCAAATACCGCACTTCTCTGACATTCTCCTGGGTCGATATGAATCTTATACCTAATAAAGTATTGGTGTGTTTATATTCCGGGGACTGTGAAGAAGTGATTTCCTTTCATATTTGCACTATACCCCAACTTCCAGATTGGGTTTAAATCGAGTCAATCTTTGAATCGAGTCAATTGGAGAATAAAAGAGGACAAATAAAGATCAGGAAAACAACGTAATGCCTCTAGCTGTAGATTCGAAACCGTTGGACGAGTTGGGAATTACCGAACATGCTGACAAGGTGTTTCTATTGACTGTCGTGTCAAAAACATGACCGGCGCACCGACTTCGAGCTGTTTAGGCTTCCGGAGTTTTCCTTTAAGTAAATCAAAGTTTAGTGTAGCTAACCATTCTGATGGCTTTATTAACATAAAAGACATTACTGATGGAATAACTATTCTATATCTATGGGGGTTCCTCAAGGTTTCATCCTTGGGCCAACACTTTTCTCTGTTTACATTACTGTGTATTAAAACTAATGTGCAGGCTGGTGGTTAGTCCCTAATCCACATGTACATTGGGCTGCAAACGTAGTGGCACCCCTGACTGGCAATGTACAAACAATACTTTAAATGTATAATTATAGAGATAAACTATACTAAAAACATACTGTACTTCATTAATGTTGTCATGGAACCAACCAAAATCTTACAATTATTTAACACGAAAGAAATGTCAGCAAAATCAAGATATATAATTATTGGCACTCCCAATTCATTAAATAGTGCAACAACTTCTGGCAAGGATAACAGCACGGAATCTCTTCCACAGTAGTATGAGGAAAATCTGCTTGCACATGCCGATGCTGTATCTGACCAAAACAATCAATTTTGGTCTCATCTGACCAGAGCACCTTCTTCAAGTCATAATTTAAATCATGTTTGGCAAACAAGAAGTGCTGGTGTATTTGTCTTGAGGTCATAAAGGGCTTTCTTCTGGCAACACTTCCAAATAGGCTGTGCTTGTGGAGGTGGGGTCTGATGGTGCTTTTTGAAACCTGGTGACTACAAGACGCCACCAAGGCCTGCAATTCTTTCGCAGTGATTTTGGGGGATTGTGTTGCTTCTCTCACCATCCTTCTCCCTATCCTGGTGGGCAAAATGGATTTGTGTCCTCTACCCGTGAGGTTTTCAACTGTTCCATATCTTTATATATTTTATACAATTGCCCTGACAGTGCTCAGTGGTATATTCAATCGTTTGTTGATCTACTTGTAGCCATTACCTGATTTATGAAAGTCTATTACCATCTCTCTTTTGAACTTCTTTTAAACTTTTTCTTCATGGTGTTGGATGACAAAGGGATATTGCATGCGTGTTACCTCATTTGTATACCCTAGTATAACAGAAAGGGATGTAATGGCTCAATATATTTCCTTAAGTGTATTTTAATCCCTGGTTCAATTTTGGTAGATGTTAAATACACTAACATTTTAAATTGCTGTAACAATGTCCTCTGTATTATGTTTCTGTGTTTTAGTACACTGTAAAAAGTAATCTTGCTTTTTGGTTGTTTCAACATATTTTTCAAAGTTATCTCAACTGAAAAATAGTTAAATCAACAACATTGTTGAGATAACATCATTTTTCATGTTTTTATGAAGTCAACTAATCAGAAAATGATGAGAAGTTGACTACATGAGTAAAATTGCCAAGTGAAATATTAGTTTCATGTTGAGTCAACGATAAAGCACAATAGAAATTCAAATTGACTTAGCATTATGAGTTGAATCCACGCAACAGGGTTACTAATGTTGTGAGTTGAGTCAACAAATTACTTTTTACAGTGTATGTTATCCATTCTAGGTTTTTGGTATCTTCTCACTGTGTCTTTGTATGTCCTTATATGTTCCTTCCTGTGTTAGTTAATTTTTGTTCAGTGTTCCCAGCTGGATTCCGTTATTAGTTCATTATTTTATCCCTTCTGTTTCTCCCTATGTTGTCGATCATTGATCCCCTGTCACTGTGATGTTCCTGTCCAGGTGGATCCTGTTTCATGTTTCCACTGCAAGTACTTCATTGAGAATATTGTAAATTATGTTTTCTAGCCATTAGTTTCTCAGTTATAGTGTATTTTTTTCAGTTTATGTAACCAGTAGTATAGTTCATAGTGTTATTTGTGTTGTTCCTTTGGATCCATATACTATTATACATACACTAAGAAATAATTCAGTTTGAAAATTAACATTGTTCTTTAAAGAAAATGCATCTTTCTCCTGCCTACAATTAAATACTATAACATCGTGACAATTGCCCAGTTCCCACTGAAGAGCAACACCCCCACAACATGATGTTGCCTGCCACCAGTGTCACAAATCTTTCCATATTCCATGGTGAAGTGGTGGTGTGAAGGAGTGGAGACAAATGCGCAGAAAAGGTGGATTAAATCAAATGGCATTTACTCACAAAACACTTACCAAATAAAGATGCTACAAAAGGCAAGCAATATCACATGAACCACAGGTATCAGGAAACAATGCCCGACACCTGCCTCTAGTTTTGCCACCGCTTCTATAAAGGAAACTGACTAATGGAACACAGCTGAAAGCACTCAATAATTAGATCTACAAGATACCAGCATAACCTAACCTATACCTATCATAGAAATGACCAAACTAGAGAGAGGTGTCACAAGAACTTAAAGGGACAGTACATCTTATAAACCAAAGACCACAATGCAAAGCACAGGCATAAATACAAGGAGACAGAACACAAATACACAGAGAAACACAATAAACTTAATGAGTCCATATCTCAGTATGTCTACGCCAGCCCACACTGGCCAGGGCGTGACAACCAGAATCAGTCATACAGTTAAGGAATTGAATAATCTTGAGTTAAATATGAGAATGATTTACATGGCATTTGACAGCTACAAAATGTAATGTTTTTTTACAGCTAGATTTTGTACAGCTCAGCAGACACTATAGTATTATTATATAGAAAACAATTAGCCCCCTCATAATGTTTAACAGCCCCCTTAGTCACTTCATCCTGGCGCCAGGCCTAGTTGCCACCATGATTCACATACGCTTTCCACTTCTTAAAGGAGTGTTCCACAGTAAATCAGTTTCATAGTATACCATTCACAAACGTTACCATAGATGATTTGTCATATACACGTCTGTACTTTTTAAATATATCAGAGAAAAGCGATAGTATATTTCAGTTCCTTTTGCATCCACTGGGGGGTTTCTGTATCTGTCTAAACTTGAGCTACCACAACTCCCAGAATCCTAAGCGAATTTAGTGCCCGTCCCCGTTTTGAACACACCGACACAGAACATGGGCAATTCAACAGCACACCTCTGTAGAGCTTGAAGCTAGAAAGTTATACATATTTGTTTTTGAAATTGTAGTCTAATTTCTATTCATCATGCCCGTTTGGTGTTCTGTACCTGGTTGCAGAAATTACAAGCAAGCCCAAAAAGGAGTAATCTTTCACACTTTACAATGGGCTATAAGAAGTTAGGGTTTGCAGTTGACATTTTAGGTCGGAAGATTATGAAAGGGATCTACGTGCTAAATTAACCAGCACTACAGCCCGAAAGTGCTTTTTTATCTAGAAAGAGTATCCTATATATATCGTACGTATAGTAATTTACACACTCAGCTAGCTAATAAATACAGCTGGCACATTTCACATACAGTACAATAACATTAACACACAGACACAATGTGTGCTCCATTATCAAGGTACAGAAAATAGGTTTAATAAACTTACTCATCTTGCTATGTCTCTTTCCATGTGTGCTGGAAAACTTCAGTGATTCAGTGACGGATATGCGGTCGTCAGTCATTTTTGGTTCAAGCCTTACAAGTAAAGCTTGTCCACGATCCCCTTCATTGTATCAAGTGCTTTTTTCTTCAGTAGAAATTGATGGACATATTCCCACAGAAGCACTTAGGCAATTAGAACTTAACCACGTTTGAACTGCATTATTTGTAGAACATGCTGCCTTGTTGAAGCTGAATATCAAACTCCATTTGTTGTAAACGTTCTTCGGTGTACTCGGGCGCAAACATGTATGGTTGGATGTCACTGTAAAAAGCATGTTGTAAAATTCCTCATCTGCAAATCCTAGGTTAATAGCAATTGTGTTACCAGCGACTTTGTCTATGAACTGTTTCAACTGCCTACATTCATTTTTCCTATCTCCAAAGTCCATTGGACTCACATGGTGACATCAGCATGTGAAAATTCCCCGCGAAATTTCAAATCTTGCTCTTACACTAGCCAGGCATGGGTGAAACATAACTCACTGTTCTACAAATGTCTGGGGGAAGCTACTAGCACCTCCAGATAGCTGTAGGGTGAAGAATCCCTTTAATAATGCTCTGAATGGTACTCAAAAGGATAGTTAAAGCATTTGAAATCTTTTAGTATCCTTCTCCTAATTAGTGCCTTTCCACAACTTGAAAATGACTGGTTGTACCTGAGCAAATATATAATGGTTACTGTAAGGGGCTGATCACTTATCCAAACCAGGTATTTCACTAATTAAATTGTATTAATTGTTCAGAATTGCTGCATCCAGGTTCTCGGCAGTAAGTCAGACTCGTTTCAGGTGAGGGTTGGCCTCCGCCAGGGCTGCGCTTTGTCACCAATCCTGTTTGTAGTATTTATGGACAGGAAATCGAGGCGTAGTCGGGGTGGGGATGGGTTGCATTTCGGTGGACTTTGGATCTCATTGCTGCTTTTTGCAGATGATGTGTTCCTGATTGCATCATCGGCCTGTGACCTTCAGCACTCATTGGATCTGTTCACGCCCGAGTGTGAAGTAGCTGGGATGAGGATTAGCACCTCTAAATCTTTGGGATCCCCCAGTCAGAGTTTATTAATGTGGCTCGGGAAAAGGAAGTTTGGGGTCCCTTGCTGGAGCTGCTGCCCCCACAACCCGACCCCGGATAAGCAGACGAAGATGGATGGAAAATTGTTCTGAATTTTTGCAACTTTATTTTCACTTTGATGGCAAGGGTTATAATGTGTAAATACAGCTACCCTTTGCAACCTAGCTACTTCCTGAGAATGCAGGGAACAGCAAATAAATGGCTCCATAAAAATGTCTAATCCTTCTAACCAGGAAGACACATAGGTCAACACACGTGAGGTCTTCCTCACACAGCTAATGGCCTTAGTTGCTGCAGTGGTTCCTAACTGTAGAAATCTACAAAATCCACATATTAAAGTACTGCCTGATTAGCAACCACTGTTTACAAAGTCTCTGGGAAGCTAATTACAAGCTTGCATTTAATCCCTGTCTACTAATCCATTACTATGCATCACAAAGCATCTATGGCCAGCTGTTTTTGTGCTACTGATAAGCAAACAAGACTAACACTGTAAACCTATGTTAAGTCCTAGAGTTATCAATATTTATTATAATATCATTACCTAAGTTAGTTTACAGTATAAAAATATCCTCATTCATATTAGAAAACAAATGGCAGTAGGCTATGTGATAACCCTAAAAAATTGTGTATTTGCTCACTTCATGGTAGCTCTAGTGTTTTTGTGCAAGAACACTGCCTTGATTTACTACAGTAAATAAATAAAACTTCAAACTGTAGTTTAAAATAGTAATCACTATTTTTGCTGATGATATAATCTAATATACTTTTGTGTTTTTGCAGACGTTACCATAGTATTTAGTAGTTTCTGTACTTTTATATTACTGTAGAATTAATCAAATAATGTGTTTTACAAAGCCCTTTTTACATCAGCAGTTATCACAAAGTGCATTTACAGACATCCAGCCTAGAACCTCAAAGAGCAAGCAACAAAAAGAAATTGAAGCACAGTGGCTAGGAAAAACTCCCCAGTAATTTGTTTCCTAGGAGTGTATATCCAATTAAGGCCAAGTTGTTTATCAGTACACATTAAGGTCCTGTGAGTAGTCCTGGGGCATGATCCGAGTGTTCAGACTTCATGTGTTCAGTCTTTAGTCAGATCCAGATTGGCTGCACCACCAGGTATTCAGGAACAAGGACAGCCAGGTGGGCTGTAGGGAGTGACAGTGGCTTTGGACAAGGTCTTCATTAACCCGGGTAGTTTTGCATTGTGGTCCAAGGACTCCTGTCATCCTAGGTCATCGTCTTCCTCCAGCCAACAAATGAAGCCTGTACTATAGTAAACTAGGCCCCATCCTGAGGGGTTGTAGAGGCATAATCACTGCCAATCCTAAGGCAAGTATTATTAAAAAAATATATAGTTTTAGTTTAATCTGACAGGAAAGCTTAACAGGGAGTTACCATGCATGTTGTTGTTGGAGGAATATAATTCACTCTGTTCTCATGACGATACATGGAAATGTAAAGCCTGGTACATTTATGAAACAAAAAAGCCTGTTTACCTTAACGTAACCCTAACCTTAACCTCACCATACCTTAACCTCAATAACCTAGTATGTTATGCCTGAACTACACATTCCCCAAGTACTTTAAATTGTAAACGATTGGTTTATTCTTGGAAATGTTTCAGTAGAATGGCCATTCAATACTTACAAAAGTTCACATTTGAATGGCCATATCGTAGGATTGTCTACATAATCCAGCGAAATATCCATTTGTAAGATTACCCATGTATTGCCATGAGAACAGGAGATATAATTTTAAGTTTGCATTTGACAGGCAAGCTTGTATATTGTACAGCCGCGGTCTGTGGATCTTAATTGGGGAGGACGGGCTCGTATTACGCTTGGGACCGAAGTGAATGGAATGGTGCGCAACGCACAAAACCCAGTGTTTTTTTGTTTTGCACACTGGGTTTTGTGCGTTGCGCACCATTCCATTCACTCTGGTCCCGAGCGTAAAACGAGCCTGTCCTCCCCAATTAAGATCCACCGACCGCGGCTGATATTGTATGTTTTATATAAAATGTCCTTCAGGAAAGTTAACAAACCAAAAAAGAACAAATAGTAGGTAGGTTTTATTTACTATATTATTTTCATTAAAAGAGGAAGTATTTTATTAGTTATGGCGTAAGGGAATAGGTGAGGCATAAATACATTCAAAATGGAATTGCAAATAGTGTGCAGTAGATTATAGTAGTGTACAATAAACTTTCACATTCTTTAGTAAGCATTACACCATCAAGAAATTCTAGGGTTGTGTAATATTCTACATTCAATTTCAGGGGTTGCTAAATCCTCAAGGAAAACAAAAACAAAAAAATACACTTCAAGCCAGCTTGATCAAAAATATGTCAAAAATTATAATGGACTCAATGTTTTTCCTAAGCTTACAATCTTTTAATAATTGCAGCATTCCCTGTCATAATTCTTGTGACCCTCACATCACCCTAAAGTCAAACAGTTTTCCCCTGCGATATTGCATAATGTATTTGCTTTTACCACACTTAACTTTCCATTAAGATTCTCATCAGAGGCACAGACCCTTTAAGAAGAGCTGCTGGACCACAATGTCTGATAGAGACCAAAGTACTGTACCGGGGATCATCTACACTGAGTCTCTAAGCAGAGATCACAATGCTCCAGTGCAGAAATATTAATCATCTAGCATCTTTTTGGTCTTCTCTGTGATTCTGAAAGTGAAACAGAAATAGTGTCAGAAAATCCATTGGGGACAGAGGTAATAACAGTCAACTGAGATAAACAAGGCCACAGTGTCAAGTGATTTATACATTCAATAAGAGGGAGTCAATGCATTTCTCTTTATTTGTCTGTTGTATCCCTGACAACAAAGGCAGGACAAAGATTAAGACAAATTGGAAAGCACACACAGTGAGAAGTTCTGAAATGCTTAAGGAGTCGTGTGATTTTTTTGGATGTTTTGGAGTACTTTTGATTTTGCCTTTACAGTCGTATGCAAATGTTTAGGCACCCCTGACAATTTCCATGATTTTCATTTATAAATAATTGGGTGTTTGGATCCGCAATTTCAGTTTGATCTATCAAATAACTGAAGGACACAGTAATATTTCGGTAGTGAAATGAGGCTCATTGGATTAACTGAAAATGTGCATTATACATCAAAATGAAATTAGACAGATGCATAAATTTGGGCACCTTTGTCATTTAGATGATTTGAATACCTGTAACTACCTAGCACTGATTAATTTGAACACAATTGGTTTGGTGAGCTCATTAAGCCTTGAATTTCATAGACAGGTGCATCAAATCATGAGAAACGGTATTTAAGGTGGCCAGTTGCAAGTTGTTGTTCTCTTTGGCTCTCCTCTGATGAGTGGCAACATGAGGGCCTCAAAACAACTCTCAAATGACCTGAAAACAAAGAATGTTCAACATTATGGTTTAGGGGAAGGCTACAAAAACCTATTGCAGAGATTTAAGCTGTCAGTGTCCACTGTGAGGAACATAGTGAGGAAATGGAAGACCACAGGCACTGTTCTTGTTAAGGCCAGAAGTGGCAGGCCAAGTGAAATATAGGAAAGGCAAAGGCAAAGGATGGTGAAAACGGTCAACATCATCCTACAACATCATCTTGCTGCAGATGGTGTCACTGTGCATCGTTCAACATTTCAGCACACTTTGCACAAGGAGAAGCTGTACGGGAGAGTGATGCGGAAGAAGGCTTTTCTGCACACACGCCACAAACAGGGTCACTTGAGGTATGCAAACGAACATTTGGACAAGCCAGCTTAATTTTGGAAGAAGCTGCTCTTGACTGATGAAACAAAGATGCAGTTATTTGGTCATAACAAGGGACGTTATACATGGCGGCAAAATAACACAGCAAGTGATTCATCGTGTTCTATCACTTGCATTCTATATAATAGTATTCTGTTATATATCTAGTGGGCGTTTCCCGTTAACATTCTTGTCATCTATGATTATAGGAAAAGTACTTTCTTTGACTTTGACTTGGCCATTCTATTCCATTGTAGATTTTGCTTTATGTTTTGGATCATTGTCTTGTTGGAAGACAAATCTCCATCCCAGTCTCAGGTCTTTTGCAGACTCCATCAGGTTTTCTTCCAGAATGGTCCTGTATTTGGCTCCATCCATCTTCCCATCAATTTTAGCCATCTTCCCTGTCCCTGTTGAAGAGAAGCAGGCACAAACCATGATGCACCCACCACCATGTTTGACAGTGGGGATGGTGTGTTCAGGGTGAGGAGCTGTGTTGCTTTTACGACAAACATAAAGTTTTGCATTGTTGCCAAAAAGTTTGATTTTGGTATCATCTGACCAGAGCACCTTCTTCCACATGTTTGGTGTGTCTCCCAGGTGGCTTGTGGCAAACTTTAAACAACACTTTTTATGGATATCTTTCAGAAATGGCTTTCTTCTTGCCACTCTTCCATAAAGGCCAGATTTGTGCAGTATACGACTGATTGTTGTCCTATGGACAGACTCGCCCACCTCAGCTGTAGATCTCT